>JANTPZ010011313.1:0-17204 GCA_025593235.1 Vachellia pachyceras | reverse complement strand
CTTTTTGTTTGGTTGTGTTGGTTGATGTGTTAAGCATCTGAAAGGGTCTGTTATAGAAGGCACGGCCTACAATATTGTATGATCTGTTGGTGAGTTTAAGTGAACCACTGGGTTTCACAACTGTAGCTCCATCAAGGTTTAGATAAATTTCACTGTTATTGAATCCCTCAAATAAAAAATGGGTATCTTGTTGAGCCTTGGATGCAACTAGAAGAGAAAGAAAGAGAAGGAGGAAGAGGAAACCAAGCGTTGATGCTGCTGCTGATGAAGCCATCAGATTCTGCAGAAGGAGAGAGGAAACGAAGCGTTGATAGTTTTATTATTGCTCTATAGGAGAATCGAGGGTGTATTTATTATATATGTTTATTTTTTTTTTATGTTAAAAGATAATGACAAACCAACTTTTAGAACACATGATCATTTCAAATTAAGGGTTCATGCATGTCAACCGAAGAGCCTGTGAGACAAGGAAAGAGTTTCTCTCAAGTGTCATTATCTAATTAATGGGGTCCAAGGCACAAGTTGAGACGGCAAGTTGAGAGAGCCTATACACTATCATATATACAACAACGTACATCTATAGACGGCACTTTCTGACCGCCGTGATGAAAAATGGGCTTAAAATTTATAAGCTTTAAATGTATTTCACACGAAAATATGATGAAACTTAATTTCAGAAGAGAGAAGAGCCACAATATGATTTGGTCAGAAAGTCTTAGGCTTGTTGATAATTATGCAAATGGAATAGAAAGGCAAGAAGGCGACTAATTATTCATTCAAGACCGCTAACATATATGCAGTTTTGATGGGAAATTTCTTCATCAGTTTGATTGATTTGTTAGATGGCTTTGAATTTGGAGTGTATAAATGCGAATAAATCTAGCTACCACTTTCAGTAGTTTACATTCACCTGCAAACACTTAATCAAGATAAGAAGAAACTAACAAATATATCTGCGCGTCAAGATTCAAATTTTGAACATACACACTGATATGTTATTACTATCTGCTATACCAATAGTTCTAGAAGAGGGCAAATTAGTAATATGCTTCAGTTAGTAGAGGGAGGAAATAACACATGACCTGGCTTGGTGGAGGACCTCTTTCAACTAGATTAGTATCATGATGCGATATTCTCAGCATTCCAATTACTACAGTTGCTAATGAATCGATCAGCTTTTAGCATTGATTCATGATGAGTTCTCACCAAGTATCGAAACGGTCTTCTTCCAACCAATGTTCAAACTCTTATTTGTACTTGAAATTGGCTTCTTGGTTTTCCATGGATTGGTATTTATCATTATCAACCAACATATTTGCTCATTTATCTTATTAACATTGTTTTCTTTTTATAAAGTGCAATTGATCTAACATTTATTATGTTTATTATGTGTGGGTATGGAATTAACAGATACAAAATATCTTGAGAAAGAGGAAAAGGTTCCTCCTTTGACAATTTTATGTAAACCCTCAAATATTGTCATTGAGAACAATTAGATCATTTTATGTTCTTTATTGTTTATTAAAGATCAATTTAAACTTTTGGTAATTAGTTTTAAACCAAAAGTTGTTTTTTTGAAATTTTAGACCACGAGTTTGTTGGGATTCAAACATGTAATTTTCAAAAGCATGTTATTCCACGAAAAGTCAAAAAAGAAAAAGGTTATTCCACGAGTGGATACATTAATCACATGCTCGTAGCACCTATGAGCCAAAAAAAAGGAGCTAAACAAAAAATACTACAATTTTTTTATTATTTGTTTGATGAGTTAGCGGGTTCAGACTGCATTTTTATAACCCATTGGAGAGGGGGCGGGCCGCCCAATCCGCAGGTTAATAGGGCCAGCTTGCAACTCGCAGACTTATCTGCATTCCCACGGTTGGCACAGAGAATTTTGTACGCAATATGCATTTTTCCCTCTGTTGAATTTTGCACTTTTTCCATTTTATTGTTAACATTAAGGTATCAGAGCCTTTCTCTCCGGCCATGCCTCTGGAGACGTGATCCTTTGACAAAATGGACGATCTGGAAAATCAATTGTGGATCCAGAAAGCCATCCTTAATTCTGTTACGCCTGGCTTGGATCAACAGTGCCAAGCCAACAACGATTTGAAGCTCTCAGCTGTCAAGTTCGATGACTACCTCAAAACATATCAGCTAAGCCCTCCTCCTTAGCAACGGACACAGCAAAACGTCCGCCCGTGGGTTCTGGTGCAGGCGGTTCTGCTTCGTTCTCTCTCCAACCTTCTCACCCTTACACGATTCCTACGAAGCACAGCCGTGTTGAGTTTCCTCATTTCGACGGCTTCGATTTCTGTGGATGGGCCTATCGGTGAAAGCAGCTTCTTGAGGTCGACGATACTCCTCATGAGCGGCAAATCCGTCTCCTTAGCATCCATCTGGAAGGCCATGCGTTGCGATAGAATCAAACATTCATGAGTCATCGATCATTCTCTGACATCACCTGGGCTGAGTACTTTCAACATTTGGAGAAAAAATTTGCAGAGTTACGTGAACGACATCCGACGATCTCCATAAAGAAATTACACCAAGAGGCCAGCTCCATTTTCGACTGTGAGCAGAAGTTTGATGAGTTGCTCTCTGAAGTCGACATTCCAGAAGAAGTAGCAATTAATTTTTACGTTGGTGGTCTACGCTCGGATATATAGAGGTTTGTTCTTAACTTCAATCCTTCATTAGCTAGTGATATGTGTTGTGCGCGGATGCAGTTGGCCACCATTCTTGTGTTACATGGAAGAACATCGTCGAAAGGGATTGTGCTACTGGTGTGCTGAGAAATACACTAGTAGTCATTGGTGTAAGGAGTCCCATCTGTTCATGCTAGTGATTAATGCTGATGAGGATAATTTTGAGGACGCATTAGAGGATCTAGTCATTGATGCAGTGGGCACTATCAATGCTGTGGAAGGTCGTGTAGCTACTTCTACCCTTAAATTGCTAGGTCGCATAAAAAATCAGCAAGTCGGTATTCTAATTGATACTGGGAGCACTCATAATGTGCTTAACTCCCCCGTCGCTAAGCTTCTACAACTGAAACCTCAAGAGCGAGAGGCTATTAAATTCACAGTGGCTGACACACGCCAGGTAGTAGTCTCCAAGGGCTGTCCTAATCTTGCTTGCGAGATTGACAATTCTGTTTTCTCTTCTGATTTTTTGGTAATGAAAATTGGTGGGTACGACATGATTTTGGGCACTTTGTGGCTGTGCGCCATTGGTAAATTTTTTATGGATATGAATCTCAAGACCTTCGAATTTATGTTGAATGGCACTATGATTGAATTGCATGGTATTGGTTATAAAGGCACTACCAAGGCTGAAGAAATTTCCTCCAATCCTGATATGGCCGTGCCCACACATTACCACCTCATTCAGCCCACCGCTCACTTACTCATTGGATTGAACAACCCTTCTTCTCTTACTGAATCTTAGCAACACGAGTTACAGCATCTTCTGTTCTATTTTAATGATGTCTTTGCAGAACTTAGGGGGTTGTCCCGTCGTGTAAGTTTGATCATTCCATTCCCCTCTTGAAGATCAACCCATAAGTTGTAAACCATACAGATATGGGCCAGCTCAGAAGTCTTAGATTGATCGGCAGGTCCAAGACATGCTTACTGCTGGCGTTATATATTAGGGATAGCTCGAGCTCTTTTATAGCTCCAGTGGTGTTAGTCTAGAAGAAAGAAGGTTCTTGGTGCTTCTGTGTGGATTATAGGAGACTTAATTAGACGACAGTTAAGAATAAATTCCCTATTCAAAAGACTGAGGAACTGTTAAATGAATTAACGGATACTACGTTATTTTCAAAGATGTATTTAAGGGTAGGCTATCAATATAATTTTAAAATATTCAGAATTTTAAAATAACAAATCTATTAAACAGTGCATTATCTCATAGATTCATTAAATCATAGTTGATAATAATAATAATTTAAAGTTTTTCCAATAACAATAACAGTCATCATCATCAATACTCAAAGTTAACACGTGACTTGTGAGACAAGGGAAAGCACCCCATTCCAGATCTTAGTGAAAGCTCTGACGATAACCCCATGGTGGTACGGCGAATTTAGAAGAAGAAAGCATCTCAGGAGCTCTCTGAGTTCATCCTTGGAGTAAATCTCGTTCTCCAGTATCATTTGGAGCATGAAGTGCCTAAAGTCCAAACAAGGGTCGACGGAATCTTTCTCCACCGCCACGCCTTCGCCTCCCACCCTGCCCAAACTGCTCATCGTAGAGAGAGAGAGAGAGAGAGAGAGAGGAAGAAGTAAAAGTGTGGGAGAGGGAGGGAGAAGGATGAGAGAGATAACAGAAATGTACCAGGTGTGACAATGGGACGCACCAAATGGAAAAAGCGACGGCCGTTTTGCATGGTTAACAGTGAAGGCATCTTTGCAACTTTTTAAATACCACATGAACATTTTTGAATCCAACATAGTAATATTTGATGTCAGGTGCACATTGCGTAACTCTCCATGGACATTTTTACCCCTTAACCCCATGTTTTTTTTCCTGGAAAAGTCTTTTTCAGCCCCATAAGTGTCATCCAAACACTCTCACGAAGCACTGCAAGCCCTTTCATAGTGTCAAACAAAGCCACGTGCATATTTGATAAATGAACACATTAACAAGAACAATGGCATGATGATATATATATATATATATAGACACAACTGAGAATAATGATATCATGCAAAAATGATAGACATTCCAGAGGGAGCTGAGTGAACAAATCAAAACGTTGTTAGTTACACTCTAAGCTAGATCCTATATATAAAATATGAATAATTAAATTACGTATATAAAAAGGTAGATAAATTTGGTTAAAGACAATAAATGTATATATGTGTGTTATTTTCCATATGTATTCATGGAAGGAAAGTGAATGAGAGAGAAATAATTAATCAAAAAAGAGGTACGTGAAAGAAAATTGATGTGGTAATATAACTTTTAATTAATGAAAAGAAAAATGGAAAAGAAAAAAGGTTCTTAAAAATTTCATATATATTTCTTGAAAATTTCATATATATTTTTTAAGTGTATCTTATGAATAGAATTGTAACTACACTGGAGACAATCCATAATGGAAATATAAGAAATTTTGAGCGAAGATGATTGGAGAGAGAGCGGCATAGAATTGATAGAGTATTAAATGTTCTTCTCATTCACAACTGAATTCATGTGATGATTGAAATTAGAATATATCTAACAAAACCGATTCATACATATACATACATATCTAATCAGTGAATTATTGATGAGTTAACAATTCAATCGTACCAATAGAGGACGAACATCCTATGAACTATGAACTATAGAGGACAATACAAATTAATAAGGGGAGATTAAATGAAAGAAACGTATTAAGCTTATATATACACACGCTATCTACAAGCTTGGATAGGCCTACTATTTATGCTACTGTTAGAGGTTGGGATGAATAAAGTTGAGCTATTACTTGTGGATACAATTTCTAAGAAACCGAAGCTCATTCTTCCACTATCTGAATCTGTCTGTCTCCTCCAATCCCCAATATCTGGAAGAGGATCATCAAAGTTTAGGTACTTCATTACTTGTCTCATGGTGGGCCTTGAATTTGCATTATGCTGAGCACACAGAAGACCCAGTTTCAGAACCAATTCCACCTCTTCCTCAACATAATCTGACCCCAACTTAGGATCAACCACTTCAAGAATCTGACCCATATTGTGATTCTCCACAACCCAATCCACCAAAAAGAATTGTCCTGACCCAATAGGTCTCCTCCCACTAGCAACTTCAAGGAGCAAAACCCCATAAGCATACACATCAGAGCTTGTGGATGCCTTTCCTGTGCGAGTCAGTTCTGGTGCTATATACCCAATTGTCCCAACTACATTGGTTGTGTGTGATGCTTCACCATGATCATATAGCCTAGCGAGGCCAAAATCACCCAAACGAGCGTTTAAATCTCCATCTATGAGGATATTGCTGGTTTTGATGTCTCTATGGACCACCACTTGCTCCCACTCTTCATGAAGATACAGTAGCCCATTGGCTATGCCTTTGATGATGTTGAACCTTTGGTCCCAGTTCAAAACGAGGTTTTTCTTGAAGAGTAGTGAGTCAAGGCTTCCGTTAGGGATGAAGTCATAGATTAGAAGAAGATCATTCTGTCTCTTGCACCATCCTTGAAGATTGACTAAATTCTTGTGTCTTAACTTTCCTAAGCTTTCAATTTCTGCTGCAAATTCCCTCATTCCTTGGATTGGGCTACGCATAATCCTCTTCACAGCTACTTCAGTTCCATTGGAAGGTAAGACTCCTTTGTAGACAGCGCCGAAGCCTCCAACTCCAATTAGCTCACCCTCCTTGAAACCTTTGGTCGCTGTGTGAAGATCTCTGTATCTGAATCTGTGAGGGCAATCTAGTTCCCAATCCTCAAGAGCTTCAAAATAGGTGTACCTCTTGTACAATGTTACATAACAGAAAGAAAGCAACAATATCAAGGTTAAAGCAGACAAAACTCCTATGGCAAACTTGACCCAGGGAAAAGAGGAAGGGTCTTTCACTTTTGGTGGTGGGTTTGGAAGCAAGGAAATGTCAAGCGAACGAACAGGTGCATTGACTGCAAAACTCCATCCCAGAATGTAATGAGAGCTTGCTTTATTTGCCCCACCTGTTGATGCTGAGAAACCGACATACATGTGTTCGGTTAGAACAGTGGTAAGATTAGTGGGATTTGATATAAGTGGTGTGGAAGGCTTAGGCTCCGATACCGGAGCTACGGTCACGTTCACGATTTTGTTGTCGCCATCATAATCTATCCAAGCTTGTACGGCCTCAGATCGCTCCATGCTTAAATTAACCCATTTAGAATCTGTCCCAATGTAAGCAGCTGGTTTGGAGACGTCTGACTCTGTGCCCTTAACATTGATCCCAACATCGTTCCCTTCCGTGTCAGATTCACCTTTGTCAGAGCCATTCACCTGCATGGGCAATTTCGCTTCAAAATCTAAATATTTAGAAGATCAAACGAGTCAGTCACTTCACTTTAAATTTAATTAATTGCTTCACACAAACACACTCTACCGTATCGAATTCCACTGCGAATATGTGGGTCTCGTTCACAGAACTGCTATAAATACCAAGGTAGTGCCCCGCTTGAGCGTGTTGAAACATCTCGAAACTTCGTGCTAGGACGAAAGCTAGGCCAAAGCCGCCGGGAGCAGAGGTTGAGGGTACGATGGAGAAAACAAAGTGTGTGCTAAAGGAAGAAGCTTTTTGTCGTTGGTCTGAATTGTTGAGCATTTGAATGCTTTGGCTATAGAAAGCACGGCCTATGATATCATTGGATGTGTTGGTGAGCCTAAGCATACGGTCTCTAGTAACTTCCGCAGCTCCCTCAAGGGAAACTGGATCACTTGTATCGAAGCCTTCCTGGGAAAACGAGATCCCTTGAGCCTTGGCTGCAACTAGAAGGAGGTGGAAAATAATTAGATGGAGGAGAAAACCTAGTGTTAACGATGAAGATGATGCTACAGCCATGATAATATCTGCAAGTTAAGCACAAAAGGCTTATACAATGAACGTGCTAAGATGTTAGTGGTGCAAGCTTTATATGGAAGAAGGGTGAATACCTGACTGGGTCAAAGTCGTATCTCGAACACGTAATGTGGGAGTTGTTGTTAAAACGAAAAACCAATAAATGGAAATGCGAGTCAAAGAGAAACAGCTACGGTGGTGACTGGTGACATTGGCAGGTTATATATCAATCATTCATGTACATGTGTAAACAAAAAATCTGAAGAATATTTAAGAGAAGATAAAAGTGTGAAGGATTTTAAGCTGGAACAAGTTGAAATGGCAAGGGAGAGTAAATATGGGCAGATGCATGGCGCTATCTGAGTGCCGTGATGAACATGGGGGCTTGAATTTTCCAGGCTCCTTGGCTCTGAAAAGTCATTCTGTTGAGAAAAAGGTTGGGAAGTTACAAACCCAGTGCTTTGCAATTCCCAGAAGTTCATGAATGTTTGATAATTATAAACAAGAGAAATTATATTTCAAGATTATATTTATTCTCATTAAAAATAATGTATATTGAACAAAAAATAAATTTGAAAAGTTTGATTTTAAAGCAACATTAATAGAAGTTTAAGATTTTTCTTAACATGTTTTGACAGTGTTTATAATTGGATCAAAGGAGTATTAGTTTGAGAAGACTTGAGAATATTAAAATAATAACCACAGGTCTTGGTAATTGTTTGAGTATCTTTTACTCTCATTGATTTGCAACTTTATAACCACTGGTTAATAACTAAGATTCATTTTTCTCAAAGACTAGTTGGTAATTCATCAGACTTAGAGTATATTTCTGGATTCAGAAATTAGTATCTATAAATATACTTATAAATTATCTATCAATAAATATTATAAATCTAATTTATACATATAAGAGAAAATTTAACTCTGATGAGATTATCTTAGCTTCACGAGGTTTAGCTTCCAATAATGTGATATACTCATGTTTCTTTATTTTTAACTATTCATTTATAAATAAGATTAATCTATATTATGGAAGAGGTGAAAGAGTAGTTTTCACAATTTTTAGCATTTCAACATTCATATTTTCTGATTATGCAATGCCCAAGAGGGTTTCTTGATCTCACTGTTCTCTTTTAGCTTGTAAGAGTGCAGTTTACAAGAGGCGTTACTGTATAAAGAGACTTTCAACGGAAACTCATTTTTCCTAACGGTGTAGGTAAGTTAAGATAAAATTATCTCAAAATCTGTAAAACTTATATTAAAATTCATAAAAACCATCTCAAAATCTGTAAAATCATCTCGTAAGCTATAACTCCTTTCTCCCAACGGAATTCTTAAACATTTGCTACGAAAACAGACGTGAGATCTCTTATTTCTCATATTTATTTGCTAGTGAAATCTCTTACTTTTCACGTTTGTTTGGCATAAAAACAGACATAAATTCCTTCTCATGTCCGTTTCCTTAAAACGGATGACTTCACATCCGTTATACAACATGCGTCAAATAGAAATATTTATAACATTTATATTCCCACAAAATGAACGTAAAAGACTAAGATATATACATGTGCGTGTGTGTGCAAAATGTTGGTTGCATTAATGAGGTTTTCGTTTCGATGGGATTTGAATTTGAAGTGGTGTGAAATGACTTCCACTTGACTTTTACTCCAAGCCATCTCTATGATTTTTTTTTTTCATTTTTCACGAATTTATCAAATTTTATATTAATTAAATATTGTAATAATATATATATTCTTGACAGTGAATATTTATAATGTTAACACTGATTCATACAATGAATGCATGTTGTCATGGTGACGTGCATAAAATCCTATCCAAAAAGGTTGATAACATTCTCTTGTGTGAAATATGTTGAGAATATCCAATATATTGTTTAGCTTTAATTACAAGCATAGGAAAATTCTCAAAAGAAGGAAGACCTGTTCCTTTGTATTTCGTGGTTGTAAATAAAAGAAAAATTAGAACGGTGACTGGCGAAGAAATAATGAAGAGCGCAGCGATTTTCTGAGACGTGTAGAGGAAAAGCAAAGTCCCAATTTTTTTGGAACGCTGCCTCGTTGAATATTATAACATATGCGACAATAATCACGATGTCATACTTTGAACATTATATAACGACTTGCCAATATTCCCACTCATTTCCTATATATATTTAATTTTTGAGATATAAGCGTCATCGGTTTGCATTAATTTTATAACTATATATCGCTTCTAAAAAAAATAAATTCATTATTGAAAAAGCACAAATAAAAAAATTAAGTGTGTATATATATAATTTAAATTAAATTTAAATGATTCATATTTCAATCAATAATTAATGAGGATTATGTGCCAAACCCTATTCTCATGGTGATTAATTAAGATACCTCGCATTATTACTTAAAATTATTAACTTCCAAGTAACTCACTTATTCTTTTGGACACATTATACATATGTTGAGCAAGTCTTCTTCATGTTACTTCTTAAGCCTGCAATGATTCTCCACACTTTATAAATACCTTGGCTGTTTCGCACTTGTGATTAAGGGTTTGTTTGGATCTCATTTTCAGAATAACTTTTATAGATTTTGAGTTAAAACCTAGTTTTTTGAAGAATAGATTTTGGATTTCGAGGCAAAACCTAAGTTTTGAAAAGTGATTTTATGTTTGGGAAGTTATTAGCTTTTACGAATTTCAAGGCAAAAAGTATGTAGAAAAGAGAAAAGAAAAAGAATGAAAAGTAGAAAAGATGAAAGAAAAGAAAGAAAAAGTAGGAAAGATGAAAGAAAAAGAAAAAAATAAAAAGAAGAAAGAAGAAAGAAAAGTATGAAAGAGAAAACATGTGCTTCAAGCCGAGATTTTGTAATAAAAAATAACTTTTTTAAGAATTTTGTATTTGGACAAAACCTAGGCTTTTGGTCAAAACCTAGGTTTTGAAACCAAATTTAGATTTCATGAAGTGATGACAAACAAGCTCTAAATTGATTAATTATATTTAATCGTAAGCTAGGTTGAGCTTCTAATTTAGCAATTTATAATAAAAATATTGCTAAAGCCGAATAATCCCCATAAATTAATACGAGTAAAATGCATGCTCTGAGAAATTAAGATATTAATTTGTTTCATAATTAATACTTTTTTTATGTATTCCGATCGAAAGCATCATGAAACTGCACATACAGAATTTGTATCTCTATTCGCCTTGTAGCTTACCACAAGCGTACGGGTCATAAGGAGTATTTGTATCTCCAATGACACAGCTAAACGCAACTTTAATTTTATTATATTGAAATTGAAATGAAGTAATTCAAATGCGAAAGCTAAACTATTCATTCTTTGGATTCATTGTCGTAGAATTTAAAAATATGATGTTTTTGATAACTCATGCTTCATCTGATCCGAACGATTGTAAGCATTAATTGATAAACCAGTGTATATTTTAAATGAATAACCTCCACAAGGAGTTACCATCATGCATAATTATATAATTTTAAACATATAAGAGTTAATTACTTGATTTTTACTTTCTTCTTAAACATAATATTTAATCATTTTTATCTCCCAAATTCACATATATACACACACACACAAAATTAGTTATTTAACTGTTAAAGATCAAATGGAGTACGTATCTTTAAGATTATTCATGTCGAATTAAAAAAATCGGACGCATACTTAGAATTTAAATTTAGTAAATTAGATATATATTAAATTTTTAATTCTATTAAAATAGTTGATTTGCCTCAAATCGTATACTTGTAAATCATATTTTTCAACTAGTTTAGTTGATGTAATAGATTAATCCTAATATTTTTCCGACTGCTTCATTTTTTTTCAAGTACACAGTTTTCACATAATTAGATATATGTTAGATTTTTTTCCACTCAAAATATTAAAGTTATATATTTTTAATTCTTGGGTAAAAAAATATTCTTTTAATTCATCTTTGAATTAGAGTTGGGACTATATTTTAATCCGCACAAAAATTATAGTTGACAGTTAATCAAAATAAATTAAGTCCTTAAGTTTGAAGGAAGGGATCATACGTGAATTAAGTCAAATTAATAACATGCTGAGAGTTGCTCTTTATCCATATGACTTAAAACCATGCATGGCAACAACATCTGATGAAGACAAAAAGTCAAAATTAATGTTATAATTATCGGGGAACTGTTTCCATAGTTTTACTACCATATATTATTATAGTTTCAATGACAGAGGATTAACGCAACCTTTAATATTAATTATATTCAAATCCAAATTAATTAATATAATCTTCTTTTGTCGTATATGCTTCTCTGGTTGGCCCAAAAAAAAAAAGGTAGTGTACGTACGCTTCTGGCTCATGCATACTCCTCAATAATTTGGCATTTGATTATTTATCATACCTTGACCCCTTTTTTTTATTTATTTTCAGCTTAAAATTCATTCTCATTAGTTTTTGACTCAATACAATTATACTATATCTCTTTATCTATCTATACATTTAAATTATAAATAGAATAAATCTCAACCAACCCCCCCCCCAAGGCAGGGACACTACTCATTAGTCAATGGTCAATATTTCAGGAAATATATTTTACATATCATGAAACAATTTTTCTTTTTCTTTTTCTTTTATTTGAGCATTTGATATCCTAAAGCAATACATCTTTCAGACATATTAACAGCTCCACCAGTTCCCTTAGTTAATGGTAAAGCAGCTCGTTACGGATGTTTTCATGTAGTCAAGGGAGGAATCAAAGCTCTCTCATACACACTATGTATTTACTGTATATCAAAACATATTTAGAGCATCAACTCGTGGAATGCATCACCTTATAATATAAGGAATTGGAATTAGAGAAAGACAAGAGAAGTCGTACGTTGTTCATAACACTGCTTTATGTGATGAGTTGAGACGCAATTGTGCTGACAAGACAGGAACTATTAAGAAAAGTAAATTAGGGATTATTAAAATTAATTATAATTATAATTATTTTTTTTTTAGCAAATTATAATTATAATTATAATGAAGAACAATTAAAAGAAAGAAGCACCGCTGAAGCAGACATGGGGTGGTAACCTCGATGCTAGTGGCCGGAAGTGATTGGAAGCTTTGAAATTCTGTCTATATTTTGCACAATGTTTGTATTGTAAAACACTAAAACATACTGCATGAATAGTTTGCGCAAAAATATGTTAAATCACAACATCATTTCTCTTCAATTTAATTTTAAATTCATTTGACCATGAACACACAATTTGAGAAGCTTATCAATCCCAGATAAATTTAACACTAAATTTTTATTCATTCTATTGAAACCAATATCATCAATTATCAATCAATTTAGCTTTATGCAAATATGTCTGCATGTGAAAATTATCTTTAAAATAAGAATAAATTATGCTTATCTTCTTAATTTTTGTTGAAATCAAGCATATTTTTATTTTTTTAAACATGTGTTCCAATATATTTCAATTAAACAAAAAATTGTACAATTTACTCCTATTTTAAATCAAGCCTATTCAATTAAAAGTAAATAGAGAGCGTGTCTAAATTTATTTGAACTAATGTATATTACTTTTAAGAATTAAATTAATGATACAATTGACTCTAAATTTCACCATGAATAACAATAGTGAGTTGCACGTTAAACTAAACCAACGAAACTACCACATAATGTGTTTATTAGAAAAAGTTTATTTACTCCCCAAATATTTTTTTATAAAACGAGGTAATCCCCTCTACATATTTACCTCAATTACGTAAAAGTACTTCTTTACCGTATACTAAACAGACCATTTCTTCTCCATTATGATAATGATGTTCCTCATCCTCTTCTAGCTTTGAGTTGTCTTCACATGGTTCCTCCGCTTCAAACTTCAAATATAAATTCTGTTGGGTTCATCAACAGAAACCACTTATCCCAAATCGATTCCTTAACGAACAATAACAAGAAGAGGAGGATGATACATCATCACACTCTTCTTCAGCCCTCCACCTGTTCACTCCCCAATGACATAAACTCTGTTTTTGATCCATTATTCGCTCTTCCCTCCACCTTCTTCTTTGAAGATCATTTCCAGTTCCCAGTTGAAATGGGATCCTCAGAAGCATCCAAATCCATAGAGAATTCCTACTTCAATGATTTTGGAGTTTCTTCTGTCTTCTTCTCTCCAGATAATTCCCAGTATCCGGTTCAGGAAGAAGATATCATGGGAATATCATTCAAGGATTTGGATGGTCTTGACCTGATTTGACTACCCAGTTTCTGAATATCCATGGACACCCAGAAGAAAGTGAAGAAAGCTTCCTTCCTTCCCAGAATCTATCTTCTGAATCAGAAGATTCTTTGAGTTCTGGTCCGTCCATGAAATCATCAGAATGTTCCTCTCTTCCATTACCATCACTGAACTTGCCTCAAGAAGACATGGAAATGGATACCAAAGTGATTCTTCCCCATCTCCTAGAAGCACATGCTGAGGCGAGAGATCAGAACCAGAATGCTCTGGTAGAAGAAACCCTGAGATGCATAAACCAGAAAACAAGCCCACTTGCAGAAGATCCTCTGGAACGCCTAGCATTCCATTATTCCTCCCAAAACGTCACAGGAAATCCAGGGGGGCATTTCCTCAAACAGGAGGCGTGCAAAAATTTTGATACTGCGTTCAAGGTATTATACCAAAGCACCCCACATGGAAGATTTGCTCATTTTATAGCCAATTGAGCAATTCTAGAAGCCATACCAGCGGATTCAGAAGCTATACACATAATAGACTTCGACATGAGAGAAGGAGTTCAGCGGCCACCTGTGATGGAGGCCATTTCCCAACAGAACAAAGCGCTGAAGTTAACATTAATCAAATGGGAAACAGAGCAAGAAGACTCTGAGGAACCCGTAAGGAATCTCATTGAATGCGCAAGATCCTTTGGCCTCAAGATGAGGATAGAAGGGAAGGGTTTTGAGGAATTAGTTGCAGAACTCACGAAATTGAACAAAAGAGGTGGGAATGTGAAGAGAGATTTCCTAATATTTAACTGCATGGTGGGTCTTGCTCACATGGAGAGGGGAAGAAGCAGAAGATCAGTCGTGGAGTTTCTGAATTTTGGCACGAACATCATCAACAAGAACACCTGCAACAGGGGAATCATAACTATCGGCGATGGAGAAACCGACGACAAACTAAGAAACAGCCTCAATTTCAGGTCATTCTTTGACGGTAACATGATCCATTACAAGGCCTTAATGGAATCAATTGAATCAAATTTCCCAGCTCGCTTCTCACAAGCAAGACCAGCAATAGAGTTCGCATTCGTGAGCCCCTATGTGTCTTCCGTCTCTTGGATGAAGAAGAGGGAGGAGCTGAGAGGAAATTGCCATTTTCAGGCAGGTAATGGATCTGGCATAGAAGGTAGAAGATTAAGCCAAAAAATTTTAATGGAAGCGTGGGAAATGGTGAGAGGAAGCGGGGAGGGGTCGTATGAGGCAATGATTGAAGGGCAAAATGGGAATGAAATGATTCTCTCGCGGAAAGGGACACGGTTAGTCAAAGTATCAACTTGGGGAAGTTGGAGGGCCTGAAAATAGTCGAGAGCTGTGTTTTCCTTTGAGGTATTGGTAGAAATGTTTCTTGGTAGAGTAGAAAGTGGGGAGAAGAAGATGAAAAAGAAAGTTGAGATAATGTCTCCAAGGCATCTATAATATTTTTTTTAAGGTTTAATTTACCTCACATATTCCTATATTATAGGGTGTAAGTTGAGTTAACCGGTGAATTTTCTATAAGATACAATAGAGACCATTGAGTATTGATTGCACTCCATATACTCAAGTAAAAACAACAAAGGCTTTTACAAAGTGATAATTTATCTTTTTCTAAATGTGCACTCAAAGAGAAAGACAATGCATTTGATCTAGTTGTGAGAAAATTGTGTGTAGAATTGTGTGTCCAAATGGAGAGATTGAGAGGGTATTTATAGAGTATAGAGAGATGCCTTGAAATGGTACCTTTTGGAATTAATGTCTCTTTAATTAAAGGTCATAACTATACCACTTCAAAAGGTTACAACCATGATGACTTTTACATGAAAAGTTACAACTTTATAATATGTAGTGATACATGACTTTAGAATTATAACCTTATATACACCGCTTCAAATAAACTAATTAATTTATAAATTAATTAATTCATAATGACATAACTTTTTATAAAATCACGTCTCTTCAATTAAAAAAAATTACATCTTTTCATTTTTAAAAAATACCACAACAGTATTTCTGTATAGTGTTACCATTAAAATGGTTTGTGAAAATTTGCACATGGTTTGTGATTCGTTGTACATCTTCGAATTATGCTTGTTTGTAAATAAGGAAGGAAAAATGATGTGCATGTCCTTAATGTACGTATATTCAATATTGTGCCCATTTGAAAACGCGGTAGAGAAGTACTTTTACGCGAGTCGATGTAAACATGTGGAGGAAATTATTTCATTTTGCGAAAAAACACTGTTAAACGTGCGTTTAACTTTTACAAATGTTATTATAAACAAGCCCATGATATATGACATAGTTCATTTTTCAGTTAATGATCACTTCCCTTTTTTAAACCCTTTAATTAACTCGAGTGTGAAAGATCTTGAACCTCCATTCATCTCTCCTAACTAAAATAGCCCCAAGTAGATATCTGATGATGCACTCATTGTTTTTTCACTAAAAATATATATTTTCTTATTAGAAGTAATTATGTCCGAGGTATTGCTAAATATTAAATATAAGTAACATTTTCAATAAAAATTTAAATATTGATTTACTGGAACTGTTTAGATTAACCTCTATTGATCATACGCTCGTTAATTTGGTTGAAAGTTAACAAAGAGTGGAATCAAGATTCCAATAGCTAAGATACTTGGTTTAATTGTTTTTTTTTTTCAACCTTCTGTCCAGTATTCCACACCTCAAGTAATGAAAAATCTAGCTTTGAAGGGAACTGCAATTCCAATAAAACACAATGAAATGGACTTTGACTCCTTAAATGATGTTGAAAATAACTTTGATAACACCATTTTAGGCCTCTAATCTGTGGATTTTTGAGGCCCTACTCAAGGGTCCTGTTTGGCAAGCAGTGACTTATTTCATAAACACGTTCAACAGTGCTTTTCCGTAAAACGAGACAATCTCCTCCACATATTTGTCTCGGCTTGTGTGAATAAACACTTATAAGTGGCTTATGCCAGTTTGCCAAACGGGCCAAGATATATGTTCAGCTTTGGGTTTCACTGTGTGGCTGTAGCTATTCATAGCAGTTAAACTAAATGAATAAAAAAAGTCCTTTAGAAAATAATTATAAAGCGAGTGAGCAGGAGGAAAAATAGTAACTCAAAAATTATATCAAATTAACTAATCCTCCCTTCAACATCATTACCCGTCGCCCTTTGTCACCTAAGCAGTCTCTGTTGAAGTGGGGAGGCAATCTTCGACTAATTCCCTGACCCTAGGGTTCTTTTTAACAGGATTTTGCTATGGTATAATTAGGTACCGGGAATCAGACTTGTAATATTAAATGAAAAGCTATAACTGGGGCATAGTCACATATAAACTAGACAATATAACACATATCACCAATGATTTTAAAACCGGACCGAACCGGCCGGTTCGAACCGGAAACCGGCGAACCGGTCGG
>JANTPZ010011312.1:0-14807 GCA_025593235.1 Vachellia pachyceras | reverse complement strand
ATATTTTTTTTTTGATACAAGAATTTTAGGCAGGGGGTTGGGCTCACCCACAAGCCAAGGGCAGGGCGAAATCTCCCTTCCTCTTAGGTCATACCAATGTTGGGCAGGGCGAGCCGTCAATTACCCTCAGGCGTTTACCTAAGCACCCAGGAGCTAGGATGCCTCCCCAAGCGCCGCGGTGGGGGATCGAACCTCCTCCCACTTGGTGAGAAGGCACGACCCTGACCACTCCAACCCACGGACGATGGGTATGTCACTGACATATTGATACAACTAATATTGGTCCAGTCGCATGGTGGAATTAGTTCGGCTTGGCCTTGGATTGTTATTGAATTAGGTGATGGTTACACTGTTCAGTCCGGGTTCTTATTCTAACCAGACTTCGAATTTAAGAAAATGGCTACTTTTTAACATGAGAATTTTTTTTTTTGGCTTCAACACAAGAGAAACTGAAGTGGCTTAATAGAATTAAAATTAATGCCTTGTTTGGTATGGTGGAATTGGTGTGATGGAATTGGAAATGGAATTCATTTCCTTTGTTTGGTATGATGGAATTGGGAGGTGGAATTGGAATTGGAAGTGGAAATGGAAGTCAAAATGGGTGGAAATGATTTCCATGATGTAACCTATGGAATTGTATTCAATTCCATGGAATTAGCTTTTTGGCCCCTATTTTTTTTCCATATTTATATCCATTTCCATCTTCATTTCCATTTCCATTTCCATTTTCATTTCCATTTCCATACAAGTGCATTGATAAATAATAGATGCATAATCACTCTAATAAAAAAATGCTCAGAAGGGTCGCAAGCTTTAAATATTAGGGAGAATTGGGATAAAATCCCTGATGAATTAATTAGATAAATAAGACTTATCACTAAACCTTTATAGAAGTTCAGTTGCATAATATGAAAGTTCAATTGTACATAAGGTGGAAGCTCATTTGCATATTATGGAAGTTTAGTTGCATATTGTGGAAAGTCCCGTTCTACAATTAATTTTTTCAATGGCAGATTTATCCTCAATTCTAAATAAATATCATATGTGTGTGTATATATATTATTTTTAAAATGTAGTATGTTTATGTTTCACCTTATTTAAACTGGCAAGTAAAGACCACAATCATTTTAATGTTTACATTTTTTTATTTTTTTCTTTTATTTTTAATTTCCCAACTTTATATGGATATATTAAATAATAACAAGCATACTATTCACGCAACTAAATATAAAATATGTAACATTTTTATATACATATAATTCACCGAATAAATAAAAAATATATAATCTATATTGTTTTTTCTTTTGACCATGATATAGTTTATATTGTAACACTTGTATAGATGGCAAAAAAAAATATTGTAACATTTATAACTCTTGTATAATATGGTTAAGATTTAATAATATTTCGGTGAAGTCATGTATAAAATATGTTTACAAGAGGTAAATATGCAAGAATAAATATATTAGAGAATTTACAAATTTATTTACAAGACCAATTTAGCACCCTTTTATTCTTCCTGGGTTTCTTTCCATTTATTTGAAGTTCGTCGTGGTTGGCCACCACCTACCAACACGAGAGCTCTCCTCGCTTACTCGTCGTTGTCGTTGCGATCTGCCCCCGACACTGGCACAGAAAGTTGCTGAGCTAAGACATTTGGCAATCTCAGGGATGGCGCTCTCGCGGCTTCGGCACCCTTTGATTTCTCGGGCTCCTTCTCTTCTTAAGGCTCGCCTTCTGTCTCCATCATATGCCTCCTCCAGATTCCTCTATGGGTACTCTCTATTTTCTGTTGTTGATTTTTCTGTAGAGCAAAGTAGTTTGACTTTGAGTGGCTGTTTTTTCGTCTTTTAATTTTGTTCAAATTGTGAAATTTTTTCTTTGACCACGCGATTTGGTCGATAGCTTATGAATGTGTCTGATTACTGGAAGTTGGAAAACCATGTTTCCAGGTTTTTTTGAGATTGCTGTTATCAATTATGCATATCGTTCTATCAGGGAACGTGGGTACTTCGGGGATGTGATTATGTTGTAGGGTGCTGACCCTGGACCCATGTCAAAGAGTTGAATATTGCGGTGACATTTTATGTTTTAAAAATCGTCTATGAACCAAATTGAATTGATTCAATGGCGTGCAACTTTTTTTAAGAGTCAAAACGGTATAAAGCAGCTATTGTGGTAAAACTTAGATGTCCATTTCCATACATACTCTAAAAGATTTGTAAGTACTCTAAATAAATATAGACAAGCAAAAAATGGGAGATGTGATGAACTACGGAATATCTCTAACTCATCTGACAGTAATAATTTTTCAGCTCAAAATTGTCATTTGTTGTATAAATTACTGAACTTTAATTGTAATGAAAATGGGAGTTCAATGCAACTGGGCTATTTGGTGTGCAAAGATGAAATCAGATGAGGTAAGGATTCAAGCTTTGATAATGTAATTAGAAGAATACAAAATGGGAGTTCAATGACTTACCTTAAATAATCCAATGTACTCACAGCAAAACTCTGACTTATAAAGTGAATTACATGCATTGATCCAATTTTGTTAGCAGATACACCTTTCTTGGGAGAAGGAATTGTTGAGACAAAAAAGTTGGAAGTTGAGAATAAAAATACCCACACAAATCGGTTTATGATCATGCATTCTGCTCAGAAAAAGAATAGAAAAGAAAACTTCCCTGCAGTTTTCCTGTTTAAATGATCATAGAACTATCACTTGGATTTTTAATTTAGAAAAAAAATGATCAAGTAACTGATTTTGTTAAACTTAAATATGATTGATATTTGAAAAATGACTTTGTGGGCTCTCTCATTTTGGTCTATCCACTCAATCCATGTTGGGTGTATCTATCTATTCCAACATATTTGATATTTGTTAAAGTACAAGAACAACATCAACAAGTCTTGTCCCATCTAGGCGGGGTCAATTTCAGGGGTCACAATGTCAATGTGTTGTATCCTAACAGCAACTTAATTTTTACAAAATCAGGCTTTATCAACAGTAATGATTTTTGTTAAAAGTTAAGTAAGAAATCTGGCTCAAAAGTACACAATCAACTTTTTTTTTTTTTTTGGTAATCTATTCTATGTCCAATATTCACTATTATATAACATTGCTAGTCTTAAAATTATTTGGCAGAAGGTCGCAGATGACTCTTGATGCCAACCCATTTCTCTTAGAGGGAAGAAATTCAACCTATCAAACTAGCCAACTCCTTTGTTCCTAAAATATACTCCCTCCGGTCATTTTTATAAGCAACAATTGCCAAATTATGCAAAATGAACTATTGGTTAATATTAGTTAAAAGCAATAAATGTGTGAAAGATTTGATTCTTTTTCCAAATAGACCCTTATTTAGAAAGATGATGAATGTGAGAGAGAATGGGTGAGACCGTGAGAAAAAGATGAGAGGTATGTAATATATTGGGGGTAAAAATGAGAAAGGTGCATTAAATTTTTGGACAAAACCAAATTGTTGCTTATATAGGATCAACTTGTGAGAGAATGCTGCTTATAATTGACCAGAGGGAGTACTAATTAGAAGTTACCATGTTTAACTGTACCAAAAGCAGCCTGTATATCATTTTGGTTGGCTGGAACTGGCAAATTTGATGCATATTTTGAGTTGCAATCATAGGATTTGTGAGCTTCCCATTTGAAACCACTTGGTATGCCCTGAATCTTATTTTATTTTCTTTGTGAGAAGATATGCCCTGAAATTTGATGATTGGGAGGCTAAAATACTATGATGTGATTGAAGAAGAGTTTGATGGGGATTGGAAGTGGAGGTTGCATATATTTTTCAGATGAATAAGATGAACAGTTTTTGTTAGTCTTCATCACTACTGGAAAAGTTAATAATAAAAGTAAAGATACATAAGCTCTCCTGTGTGGAGATGGGAAAAAATTTTGGTACTTTAGTTATCTGTGTAGATAATATATCTGTATGTATCTTGTGGGGTGTGTCCTGCTGCAATTAGGTCCACCAATTACGAAAAGGAAATGGTGGTAGCTAGTAGCAATTACTTAGTGCTTGACTGGTGTTCTTTATTCGAAAAAAGGGCCCTAGTGTTGGCATGTTGTTTATCATGTTTAGTTTAAATTTTGTTATTGCTGCAGCTATTTTATTATTTGGTGGCATGACATATAATTCCCAATTTTTTGTTACTTGTAAGAAGACACGGTAGATCAAATGTTCTCAAAGCAGTTTAAGCTAATTATCAAATTGCTTTCTAATTTTCATATATGTTTTTGGTTATCTTGGTGCAGAACTTCTAATTCAAGGAATTCGTCTGTGGGTGGTGATGGGAATCTTTTGAGGTTTGCATCCAGTACATTTAACCACATATTTGTTTAAATTAGAGTTTTCTCGTGAACTCATGGAATTATGTTGAGCATAGGAAACTTTGGTAACATTTCAATGTCAGTTAGAGTGTCAAAGTTGTCTCTCGTTTTGATCTCCAACATTTTGGATTGGATGAGAATTTGCTTGAGTTGGGCTTCTGAAATTAAAACGCTAAATTTAACCAGTATAAAATCGTGGACACAAGTTTCAATAGAATCCAGCTTCAAATGATCCAATCTGCTTGAGGTTTCAGCATTCCATGGTTGACTGGATATTTTTTCAAGTATTTTAGACTTTTGGACTGCAGGGGAGTTGGCATATTCTACTATGCATACATGTTGGCCGTCTAGGCATATTTCCTTTCCTTCATGTTGTTATCTTGATAGTTACTAATGTTGACGTTTACCAGGCCAACATCATTACCAATGCTTACTGGAGTTTGTGATAACTCTTTGGAGTTGAAGGTTAGCATCTAAATGCACAATAAATGCCTATTCCTTGAATGTTTACTGACAACTTTTGTCATTTTTGGCAGTGGGTTGGTGTCAAGTTTTTCTCATCTTCAGGTACATTTCTGATTTCTGTTTTCATTTTCCCAATTGTTCTCTAAAATAACCTGCCTGTAAACTCTTTAAACAGCTGGCTTAGGCATATTGTCTCAGATAATTTGTTTGGATTGCATTATTTACAAATTTGAGAGTTGTTATGAGTTATGACACTATGACATTTGAAGTTTCCTTTGTACTTAATCTATTTGCAATAAAAGGGAATAAAAATCTTCATATGGATGGGGGAAGATACTGGGGATGTTTATGTATACCTGAAGAAGTGGAGAGGAAAAATGAAAAGTTGTAATAGAAATTAAAACAATAAGGCTATTAGTTTGTGAAATGGAAGAACGATGATGACAGCAATGAAATGGAGCAGCGAAACGGAAGAATGATGATGAAGGTCATAATGAGAATAATGGGTCAGTTTCTTTTTGAGTTGTAGCCACTGTAGCCTCTTTTAAAGAGGCTTTAAGGCATTGTTAGTAGAAATAGGATGCCTTTGAACTTGTGTTCAACAGAAAGGAAGAAGATACTTGTGAGCATTTCAAAAGTTCTAGAGCGAATTCTTTGATTCCTATACTAGTTTGTGTTGGCAAAAAAATATTAGTTTGAGGCCAGAAGCCCCTTGTATCTATATCTATATCTGTATATAAATATAGATTTAAATCTCATACAAGGTCTATAAATTTCGGTTATTTTAAATGTATTGTTTCCTTGTTTCGTTGTTGAAGAACATATGCACAAAATTGGTTATTTTAAATTTCTTTGATATTTTAGTAATATTTTGGATAATCTGTCAATATTAAGTCATGTGCTCAAGTTATGTTCTGATCTGACGCTGATCACTTATTTCATAATTTGTCTAGATTCTTCACATTTGGTCCTTGAGATGCCTGCCTTATCCCCCACAATGGTGAGCTTACAGGAACAACTTTATCTCTTCATTGTTTTATCGTCATTCCTTTTATTGCTTCAATAGAATGTTAATTAACTGCCTCTTGGTTCCAGAGCCAAGGTAATATTGCAAAATGGCGAAAAAAAGAAGGAGATAAGGTCAGTTAGGAGATTGTTCCTTCATGGTTGTAAGTTACATTTGTGCCTGTGTTCATATTTTTGGATTAGAGATTGAATTCTGTTTCAGTTGATCATGCTGCTCTTTCTGATAATAAATGCAACAGATTGAAGTGGGTGATGTGCTATGTGAAATTGAGACTGATAAAGCCACGCTTGAATTTGAAAGTCTTGAAGAGGGGTAATTCACTTTTGTCCCCCTCTGATTCTTTTCAATGTTCCTTACTGGATGGCTTTCTTGCTTTTGATATTCTGGAAAATTGACATCTTTGCTTCACATTTTTCTTTGAGCCTGACAAATTGAAAATATCATCGAGGTACAACTCATACATAAAAAAGAGCATGGACTGGAGAGACCACCAGATTAAGTATTAATGTTTCAGAAGTCCAGTGGGACTTTAAAGTACTGAGGCAGTAGTAAGCTTGATTCAAATCGATCGATCCAAGTCATCTAGGACAAGATAAATTTAAGAGAAACTACCAAAATTCTCAAAAGATCTCAAAATCAAAATATCACAAGACTAAATAAGAAATGTGAATGAGATTCAAATACAAATAACTGATATCCCAGTCCCAAAATACTATAATTGGAGGATGTATTGTTGGGCTTAAAGCCTTGAACATCTTTAACAATTAATCCTCGTTATCTTATCTTATACCTAAATTACATATCAGTCAATCTGAAAAGATTATTAAATTGGTATATAATAAAATTAAAAAAAAAAATTCTATGTTCCTCCTATATATTGCATAATTCTCTGTTGTTTGGAAAATATCTCAACTTTTGAAATGAAGGAGAAAGGAAGCATAAGTAGTAGGCCTTAGCGGCTATTGTGGAAGGAGAGAATACAATAATATGGCATTGGCTAAATCTCTGGGAGTAATAAACTCAATCAGTTATTTTATCTCCATCTGCTTTTTATTAACATAATTGATTTCATGAAATCAATAATTCATGCTTATAAGTTCGCCTACAAGAGTATCAGAATTGTCGATTAATGATTTTCATGGTCAGTATACTTGATTTATATTGAACCTTGAGCAATGAGCATATAACCACATATGCGTCAATGAAAACTATTCTGTTTGGTATGATGATTGAATTATTCCTGCAGATTTCTGGCTAAGATATTGGTGCCAGATGGGTCAAAGGATGTGCCTGTGGGACAACCAATTGCGATAACAGTAAGCCAGTCTGAAGTTTGGTTGCTGCATTATTGATGTTTTTCATTAGCTGATCAGCATTGATTTAAATTTAAACGCTATTGCAGTCTGTAAACTTAATCAGATGTGCTGTTTTAATTAATTAATTAATTCTGTTCTCCTATGAAGGTTTCTTTATTGATGATCTTATGTGTAGCTCCGATAGAATTGACATTTAGAATATTATGGCTTTGGTGGTTCCAACGTGAAACCAAACACACACTTTTTGGTTCTCTATTTTTTCATTAAACGTATGTGTATATTTATTTTATTTTTGTTTTTCCCCTTGTGTTCCTACAGTGCTAATTAACTACTTCTCTAGTCACCCATTGTCCCTTTGGAGCTAAAATTCAAAATCAGATTTCTTTTCACAACCTGCTGTGAATCCAGTTAGGTTCCATCTGTATGAAAGGAACCTCGATAATGACATTGTTATAAAGATCAACCTTGCAAATTAGACCCTGAATGGTACAAGTTATAGTTTCATTTTGGTACTTACACATAATTATGTGGTTTATACGTTTTTAGTTGGGTGAATCATATATTTTAAATTATTCCATGATGCATCCATTTTGTTTTTTGGCCATGAAGACTTGTGTGTTCTAAATGATGTTTTTATTTCAAATATTTCCTAGCATAAGAACTAATTATGAGCCTCAACCAGGTTGAGGATCCAAATGATATCCAAAATGTTGTTGCTTCGGTGGGGGCTGAGGTAGGAGCTAATGAAAAAATATCTTCCAACCAAGAAGCCACACATGAGGAGAGGACACCAGAATCAACTTCCACTACAATAAACACATCAGAACTCCCTCCTCATATCCTTCTTGAAATGCCAGCTTTGTCCCCGACGATGGTGAGATTGGTTTGGTGCTACTACATTTTGTTACTCCTGACCTAGATTTTACTTTCTTTCATTGGGTTGTTAATTTATAATTTCTGTGCAGAACCAAGGAAACATTGCTAAATGGAGAAAAACCGAAGGAGACAAGGTTAGGATTATTTGAATATAAGATTTGTAGTGAGCTTTTAACTTACAATTGGATTTGATAATATTCTAAATTGTGAAGGATGTTGATACTCATTAACATCTTTCTTGTCCTTTTTTTACTCCTGAACACACATTTAATTGCTTTAACAGGTAGAAGTGGGTGACATATTATGTGAGATAGAAACAGACAAAGCTACCCTTGAATTTGAGAGTCTTGAAGAGGGGTAATAAAGCCTTTACTTAGCATAACATACTGACTTCTTAATAGACACTTTGTTTGGTGTCTGTCAAGGCAATATTCATACCATATGTCATGGGTTTAGCTTCATGCTGCAATTTTTATCCATCTATTCGCTTAGATGCTCCATTTGGAATAATATGTTATTGTATTAAACACTTGGCTATTTAAGTGACTTTTAAACTTTGTTAATAATATGTCTGATATGTCACTGAAGTGTTTAGAGCCAATATGTTTTGGTTAAAAAGGAATCATCGATTTTCATCAAGCTACATATTGAAGTTTGACAAAAGTAAAACCCGGAATGATGTTTTGAAGAATAGTCTAATCCTGGATTACATGGTACATTACATAATGTTATTGTGAACTCGTCATCTATTATTAAAGGTCTTGAATTGCTGGCCCTTGTGCATTAAATCATGGATAGGAGTTTGTAGATTTAAGATAAGGTGTATTTGCACCCTCTTTGTTCTTTCTATTAACGTTTTGTTTTTTTTAAAGGAAGACCGACAGGAAAATAAAAATAAAAAGAAAAGAAATTGACACTAGCTTTGGTGTAATTTGTATTCTAGATATCTAGCTAAGATATTAGCACCGGAAGGGTCAAAGGATGTGGCAGTGGGACAACCTATTGCAATAACAGTAAGTTTGACTTTTGTAATGCTTGTTTAATTATTTAGCTTTTGGGAAATCTAGTCAGATCTGTCTTATGTATTAATTATTTTACTTTAACATTAGCTTTCTTTTGTTATTTTAAATTTGGCTTATATAATATTTTAGTTATTCTGGTCCTAACTATATAAGGCAAAGTTAACTAACTTCATGATTATTAAGGAGTAGTAATTGATCTCTTTAAACTTGTAGAAGAATGTGTTACTTTCCAATTTTTCCCATTTTAACTTTTTGCAATTAAGGAGGGGGCAAGATTGAGAAAAACGCAACTATCACATCTTTGCCCTGTAGTTAGAACTTAGAATCAGATATGGCTTGGGACTCAATATATAGCCTTAGCGTTACTTGCATGAAATATTGTCAGAGTTATCCCCCAATGTTTCTCTTTCTTTGTCCCTACTTCTCCCTCCTTCTCCACCCCCCCTTTCCGCTTGTTCTACTCTAGCCTTATGTATAATATGAAACATGTTGGTTGCTGATAGAGGTCCAAAGTTTATGCTGCCCTTTATTTTCATCCTGCATTGTACTGGAAGATATGGAAATACTTATGTTTCTTTTAAATAGGTTGAAGATGCATCTGATGTTGAAGCTGTAAAGAATTCAGTCATTAGCAGCAGTTCTGCAAGCAAACAGGAGAAGACCATTCGCCATGATACTAGAAGTGAGGGTGGAACACAGAAGACCAATGCAAGAAGGATTAGTCCAGCTGCAAAGTTGTTGATCCTAGAACATGGATTGGATGCATCCACATTGAAAGCATCTGGTCCTCATGGAACCCTCCTAAAGGGGGACGTTCTTTCTGTCATTAAGTCAGGAAAAGTATCTCCGAAACCTGCATCTAAGGAAAAGGCACCTTCATCTCAAGGCCGTCAACAGGTTGCTGCATCACAAGACTCTAAGTCTCTTCCAAAGCAGTCGGATACTTTCGAAGATTTTCCTAATAGCCAAATCCGCAAGGTAAATACACTGAATTCAGTTAAAACTTAAGAATGGATGCGGTTCTTCTTCAATTCTTGCTTCTTATTTATATATATATTTGTGCAGATTTAACGTAAACTTTATTTGAGAGATGTTGATTCTAAGGGGAAAATAATTTTTTCTCTTATTTCTAAATGGAAGATTACATCTCAATATATACACCCAGAGAGAGACAAGGTAGTATTGTCTCATAAAGACCAATAATGTCTGATGAAAAATAATAAATGCTAATATAAACTGCACAATCAATGATAGGATATTCTCACTCTTCTCTTACAAGTGGGATTTAGATAATGATCATGTCCAACTTATACATTCACCATAGCTATCTCTGGGAAGCCTCTTGGCCCTTGCAGGAACATCTGCATCTTGCTTCTTTGATGATGTAGTATTGAGCAAACTCCTCCATTTCAATTTTTCCCTTGATGAAGTGCCTGCCTATTTCAACATGTTTCATTTTATCATGCCGAACTGCATTGTGAATATCATTGAACCATTTCCCCATCTCTGTGTTCATGGCATCAGAGCAATTTTGAAGTACAGGGAGAATTTCATTTTATCATGTCGAGTTGATGCATGCTTTACATGTTGCATCTGAGGATTCTTCTTCCTCTGACCCAAGTCCCATTGTCAGGCCCTAGATCCTCTTCTTCTTTAGGCGCATCCAATGGTGTATTTCCCCATAACAAATTGGAGACCCTTCCACTTTCCATTGTCAGTCACCAACTCAATGGAAATATTGATCTGCAGTAGTCCCATGGTGTCTTGCTGTTTGTAAGGGGGTGAAGAAGAGAAAATCACCTACTTGCTGAGTCGCTAGCCATTTCTGATCCAAAATATGTTGCTTGGAGTGACAATGACAATATGGTTACAAGTTGTCTTGTCAACTTGATGTTTCTAAATGTGGGACAACAGTTCATGTTGGCCACTTCTGCAAAAGAGATCTAGGATGATGTGAAACAGACACATGCCTCTGCCTTAGAGAATAGGGTCTTAGCAGCAGTCCTATGGTTTGAAACACATTAACTATGCAAGTTATTTCATTCATTGTAGTGGTATGAAATGCATTGGCAAAACTTATTTGTCTCTAGATCCAGCTGCAATGTTGGAATTAAATGAGGAGCTTTGACTGAATTTTGGCAGCCAATGAACCTGTTCTTTAGTAGAGATGGATGCTCCATTGGTTCTTTTTGGAATAGCAGATAGGTGTTCTTTAAGGTGGAAATCACTCCAAATCTTTAGCCAAGACAGAAGAAACAGGGAAAAATAAGAACTTAACAACCTTACATAAAATCATATCTGAAATTATAATAGTTATACCATCGATAGTGCTTGATTAAGTTTGAACTTCAAACTCATTCCTTATTTGAACATCAGGAATTCCACAATGACTAATGGGTTAGTTAAATTTTACACATTTTGGATTCAGGCACTGGTAAATTTGGTTTACCATTTTCAACTGTTATTTGGTTCATATTTCGTAGTAGAATCTGATCTCTGCTCTCTCAATCAAATGATCATTGTGACACAATTGATATTTAGTAAGACTTCGTTGCTGCAACTTGCCATAATATAAAATGACTTTTCTGTAAATATCCTATATCACTTTGCAGGTGATTGCCAAGAGGTTATTGGAGTCTAAACAAAATACACCTCACTTATATTTGTCGTCAGGTTTTGATTCTCAAACTCAACATATTTGTGCTAATGAAACTATATATGCATAACTTGACTAAACCATATGAGTTTTGTGATGTTGTACATCAGATGTTATACTGGACCCGCTTCTTTTCCTCAGAAAAGACCTCAAAGGTTTGGACTACTAAACTTTCTTGCTCTTGATAAGAGGATATAAGCATTGGTCATATTCATTATTTTCTGTTTTTTTTGGTCGAAATTATTTTCACTCTTTGAATGCAGAGCAATATGGCGTTAAAGTTTCAGTGAATGATATTGTCATCAAAGTTGTAGCCGCTTCTCTCAAAAGTGTAACAGAAGCTAACGGTAAGCAATTATTCTCTTTAACTTTTCTCCAATGCATTTCAGTTGATCTTTTGTTGAACAGTTGGAGGATGAATTATCTTGATTTCTGTTCACAAGAATCGATACAACTTATAGGGGAAAGATAGCAACATTCCTGCTGTTCAATCCTATTGAATCAGCAACTATAAATGCTGGAAATTATAAAAATAAAAATCCCACAGAATCTGGGACAATAAGGTCAGAATGATTACAAGGAAATAATCACAAAAATAAAGTCTAGGATATTCTATGATATTCCACCAACATTCCAACACCCTCCCAAAAAAACCCAATTTTTTTTGTTGAGAAAGAGCTTCTGGGTTTCCATGTGAAAAATGAATGACTGCAAATTGAGGTTTTACTGTGGAATATAAATTGAACTGTAATAATCAGAGTTCTGCAGTTGTTTGTGCTTGCTTTATTTGAATAAACGTGGGTCTACATTTATAGTGTTTAACGCATAGGGAAGACAACCTACACTTTTCCAATATAGGAAATAAAGTAGGGACATTGTCGTAGAATATTAATTGGGAATGAGAGAGAAGGAGAGGAACAGATAAGATCCCTGCTCCAACGCCGTGGGGGAAGGTAGAAGGGAAAATCTATTCCACCCACTTATTACTATTCACAAGTCCAAATACAACTTACCCAATCCCCTTTATTTATAGGCTTAAGGAGTAACTAACTTCCTTTTATTACAATTTCATATCAGAATAAAAGAGAGTAAATGTATTTAACACTCTAGGCAAGCATATTTAATCAAAGGGAACAAAACAAAACAGGAAAATTAACTTCAACTTCTCAGGCTTATATTATAACATGATTCGCAAAACTCAGACATAATCCCTGATCATTACAATATTGTTGGGGATTTTTTTTAAACCAACCTGTTAGAGGAGGATAAGAAATTGAGACTAAGCTCACATTGTTGTACATATTATTGAAAGAAATGGGTACATTATATAGGTGTTGTGAGCTCAATTATAGGGAACAAAATCATCAATTACAAATCATAAAAGCCTACAATTAAGGGAGACAAGTAATCATTGATGCAGCAATAATCATGGGATCACAAATACTCAAATTTGAAATTTGAATTCTAACACTCCCCCTCAAGCTGGAGAATATATATCTATCATTCCCAGCTTGCTTCGAAGTCCCTCAAATTTGACTCGAGGGAACGGCTTGGTCATGATGTCTGCAACTTGGTCTGCTGATCGTACATAATCCAATTTGATAATGCCACCTTCAACCTTCTCCTTGATGAAGTGCTTGTCAATTTCAACGTGCTTTGTTCGATCATGATAAATTGGGTTCTTTGTCATCTCTATGCTTGCCTTGTTATCACACCAGAGATCCAGGGGGCCTTCGTATGGAATTCTCAACTCCTTCAGTAGTCTGACGAGCCATATTCCTTCACATACCCCAAGAGCTACAGCTCTTAGTTCAGCTTCAGCACTGCTTCTGGATACTACGGTCTGCTTCTTGCTTCGCCAGGTGACAAGATTACCCCAAACATAAATGCAATAACCTGTTATCGACCTTCGGTTATCCACAGACCTAGCATGATCTGCATCAGTGTAAATCTCTATATTTCTGGCGCTTCCCTTTTCAAAATAAATTCCTCTTCCAGGATTGTGTTTGAGGTAGCTTAGGATCCTGTAAACTGCATTCATATGTTCTTCCTGAGGTTGGTGCATGAACTGACTAACCACTCCGACTGCATAACTAATGTCTAGCCGAGTGTGAGTTAAGTATATCAGTTTGCCCACTAATCTTCTGTACCTCTCAGAATCTACAGGTACTCCTTCTTTCTTGACTTCAAGGTTGCATGAGTCTTCCATTGGAGTCTCATATGGTTTTACTCCCAGCATCCCTGTTTCTTGAAGTAAATCAAGTGTATACTTTCGTTGTGACACGTTGATTCCCTTCCTTGTCCTTGCTACTTCCATGCCAAGGAAGTATCGCATTTGCCCTAGGTCCTTAACCTGAAACTCCTTTGCTAAGGCATTCTTGAGTCGGGTGATAGATGCCTCATCATTCCCAGTTATGACTATATCATCCACATACACAATCAGGATAGTTATCTTGCCATCATCATGTTTGACGAATAGAGTATGATCTGCCTGCCCTTGAGTATAGTCAAACTTCTTGACTGCTTTAGCAAACCTGTCAAACCATGCCCTTGGAGATTGTTTCAGACCATATAGGGATTTATGGAGTTTGCAGACAGAATTCTGTGGAGCTATTACTCCATCTGGAACCTCCATGTATACTTCCTCCTCTAAATCTCCATTCAGGAAAGCATTCTTTACATCCAACTGATGTAGAGGCCAATCAAGGTTGGCAGCTATAGACAAGAGCACTTTGATGGTGTTGAATTTCGTCACTGGTGCAAAGGTCTCTTGGCAATCAATACCTTGCGTTTGGGTGTACCCTTTTGCTACTAGCCTTGCTTTATATTTGTTTATACTTCCATCAGGATTAAATTTTGGAGTGAAGATCCATCTGCATCCGACTGGTCTCTTTCCTTTAGGAAGAGTTGTGATTTCCCATGTTTTATTCTCCCTTAAGGCCCTCAACTCTTCTTCAGCTGCTCGTTTCCAGTTAGGATCAGTCATGGCTTGCTGGAATGTATTTGGTACTTTGATCTGTGCACTATTCACCACAAAACTCTGCATTCTGGCAGATAAATTGCCATAGGAGACAAATCTTTGAATAGGGTG
>JANTPZ010011311.1:0-14341 GCA_025593235.1 Vachellia pachyceras | reverse complement strand
CTTGATGCTTTTTACGGTGTTTTACTTCCTTTTTGTTTCTAGGTCAACACACACTATTACACTTTACATATAACACATGCAAAAAGGTTTTGAAGAAGAAGTGAGTTTGTGTGTGTGTGGAAAAGAAGTAGAAATTATTATGAAAGAGACAAACATGCATAATGAAAAAAGTTTGAAGCTTCAACTTTAATTCAAACACGCACATGAATTATAAGACGGTCGATGCACATGACATGTATGATTACAAAAGGTACACCAAAATTTAGACAATTTTTTTGTGATTTAATGTGTGTTGAAAGGTATGTAAATATTGGTCAATTCATTCACAGATAATTAAATTTAGTACGTGAGTTTAAATTTCACAGTTAATTTTTAAAACGTTATTCGTGGATGTTTTATATATTTTTGCCTTTTAACAAGTCATGGGGTCCGTTTGAGAAATCAATGAAAAATACTTTTACAGTTCACGAGGTAAATATGTGAATAAGATTATTTCAATTTACGAAAAAAACACTATTGAACGTACGTTTGGGGAGTTTAAACGCTTTCTCAGACTGGCATATATATATATATATATATGAATCCTCCTTTGGCTTTCACAAACATACATAATCCAACTTACATAAATTTTTGCTTGCAAAAAGATATGTAAATAGTGTCATGATAGAATAGCAGCGTGACTATTTTCTCTCAAGTATTACTACTACTAATACTACTTGTGTCATGATTTGTTAGGGTTTTAAAAATCGGGCGCATGGTTCTTTTTGAGAAATGATGAGTGCATGTCTTAAAGATGCTATATATGGTGCATCCATATTTGACCAATTTTTTAATTAAAAAAGTTTTTTCTACTTTAGTGATCCAACTAGAATTGCAAATCATTACTGAAAAATTTTAAGTAATATAATTACACCTCTCAAATTATGAATAATATGGATTTTTCAAACAATCTATTCAAAATGTAAAATTTACGGCAAATTATATCAGAGCATTCAAAAACACAATACCAATAACTTTTGTCGATCTTGAAACAACATCGTTTATGAATTAAAAAAATGTTGTAGATTAGATTTATACTTTAGCAACTCTGTTTTGTTGAATTATATACGATTATATATATGAATGTCCTGTTTACCTGTGAATTAACGACACTTTCATTTAAATACTACCTTTCGTAGAATTATATATGAATATTTCTATATGTTTTAATTAAATTATATTTTAATCATCATGTGTTGCCTCCACTAGCTTGTTGGGAGAAATAGTTACATACTTCTAGAGTGTCATATTGTTTATACTCTGTTTAATGAAACGTTTCAATTATTATAAATGATATGACACTTTTAGAATATACAAGCATTTCCCGTTCATTGATGGATTCGGTTTCACAGTAGATTGAATCACACTAGTTTTCATCAAACTTGAATACACTACTATTGAAGTAACTAAATTCAGTATCTACATAAATCAATAAATAAATAAAACATGAAAGAAGTTGTTGATTTGGTTGAGATCGGATTTTTAGGCTAAAGTATACTTTTGATCATTTATATTTGCGTCAGGTTTTATTTTAGTCCTTTAAGTTTAAAAAAATATATTTTCAGTCCCTCAAACTTAACGCCGTTAATCTTTTTTAATGAAAATCGATGACTCATCAAATTTAATTGAAGAGTGTGCAATAAAATGTTGATAAAACATACTCACATTTTAATTTTAATTTAATAATATAATAAATCTGATATTTTAAATTGTGTAAAATTAAAAAGATTTAAAAATAACTATATCCAATGATGAGTCAGCCATTTCCGTTAAGAGAGATTAACAACGTTAAGTTTGAGGAATTGAAAGTGCACTTTTTTAAACTTAGAGGACTAAACTAAAATCTGACACAAACATAAAGGATTAAAAGTATACTTTAGCCGACTTTTTAAGTAAATTTACTTTCAGGATAAATGCCTTTAATTTATGTATGTGATTTTAGTAAATATTTTACTTCAAAGTATCATCATCACACACAAAAAAAAAAATCTTTTACTATCTCATTTACAATAGCTTTTGTTACTTTTGTTTTTACTGTGTGCCTCTTTCTACACATACACATGCATGTGTATGAATGTGTGAGGCACAGCACAATAATATTGCCCCAGGGAAAAAGAGACAGGCAAAATCTTGTGCAATATCAAATTGATTGATCATCTCAGGGAGTACATATAATTGATTTTCACCTTTTATATATAGCGATCTAGAGCAGTCTCAGTCATATATTATGTCCGTTTAGGAATATGGTAGAGAAATACTTTTACGTAAATCAAGGTAAATATGTGGAGTAGATTATCTCATTTTATGGAAAAATACTGTTGAACATGCATTTGGTTTTTGAAAATGTTGTTCCAAATAAGTCCATTGTGCCCGTTTGGAAATGCGGTAGAGAAGTACTATTACGTAAGCCGAGGTAAATATGTAGATGAGATTATCTCGTTTTACAGAAAAATACTGTTAAATGTACGTTTAGCTTTTGAAAACGTTGTTCCAAACAAACCCGAACGCTTTAAACTAGTTCATATTCATCAATACATGTGTAGTTGGATGGATTCAGTTTCGGCTAAATCTTAATTATCCAAATTTATGTTAATTGGGTAATCCAGATTTAGTTTTTATTTTTATTTGAGGGAGAATTGGAGATAAATTTTTCATTGACAAATTAATTAGAGAATGTGACCCATTTAATGTGGAGTGTCAATTATATTTGTATAATGTTAAAGCTCAGTTGTATATTGTTGAATGTTAGTTACATAATGTGTAATGTCAGTTGCATTTACATTTTGAAAAATTTTATTCAACTAAATTTCCATTCAACTGACATTTCACATTACACAAATGCAATAGACCTTTCATATTATATAGATTTTATTTTTCAATTAATTTGTTAACAGAGGATTTATCCCTCTTTCTCCTTTTATTTTTAATAAAGTAAACAACACATTCTAATAAAATAATGGTAAGAGAAAATAATGGTTGATTTTAATACTTTTAGACCAATTTTCAATAAAAAAACTCTCAGAACCATGAGTGAAAATTTTAAGGACAGACTTGTATATCTTAACCCTATGAATAGAGACTATATATATGCTATAATAATCTAAAGTTCTTCCAAAAACAAAAAGAAGAATTTTGGGGAGAATTGAAAATTCGCAATGCTTTAACATTTATAACTCCAATTATTGGTTACATCACATGGTTATCAACATTCATATATATATATATATATAAAGTGACGAACTTCAATGTCTTCTGAATTTTCTTTTTAAATCATTCACTCTTGATAAATGGAAAAATAATTAATTCCCATTTTCAGTCATTCATCTAATTCTAATAAGAGTTGTCAATGATGCTCATCGACTTATCATTGACAACTTCTTGAGACCTTTTCATAAATAACTTCCTTCTTTTAAACCTTACAATAAATCTCCCCAACATATACACGTGTATATGCACGCACACATGCACATACGTACACACATGTATAAAGAAAACTTAAAAGGAGATACATAAGATATATACAAAAGGAAAAATAAAATCAAATAAAAAATCTTGATAAATGAGCACAATTGACATAAAAGCCATAAAATATAAGATTGTATTATGACATAAATAAAAAATAGTATTATGTAATTTGACATCTACTTCGTTGTAAAAAAAAAACTTCACATCTACGTCCCCAGATGTTCATCTAAAGACCCTTTTCTTGTTCCCATATATTTGATATTATTATAACTTTATCAAGTACATGAAAAATTATAATAATAAAATTAAAGTTTCAAGTTTGTAACTCGTGGTCCAGACTCTCAAGACAATAAACTATAGTAAAGTTCTAAAGCACCTTCATGCCAATGATGACTTCAAATCTGCTTCATATTAAAGTTACAACAACAACCAAAATAATGGGATGTAAGCTTTAGTTCCTATAATATATATTATTCAGATTTTGATTTGGCCTCTACAATTTATAAAATTTATATTTTCCCTTACAACTAAAAAATGTTTCATTTCTAATTATCCCACAGATTTAATAAACTATAAGGAAATATAACAACGACTAATTAAATCAAAATTTATCTAACTCACAAGGACTTAGTCACAAAATTTTAAATTCTAAAGATCAAAATGATAATTTAGTGATATTATAAGGACAAAGGTTCAACTTTCTTAAAAATTCAACTTCATTTTTTCATTTTTCATCTAAAAGATTACCGATGAGAGAGAGAAAAAGAAAGAAAGCTAGTGGTCCAAATAAGTTCAACTTTCTTACAATCACATAATAATGTACAAAACAGTATTTGAAAATTACATATAATAATGTACAAAACAGTATTTGACAATTACATATAATAATGTACAAAACAGTATTTGAAAATTACATATAATATTGTACAAAACAGTATTTGAAAATTACAGTACAAGACCTTTTTAAATAGTGATAAAAAAGATATCAGCCGGCTTCACTAATGTAGAAGAGGGGTCACAACAAAATTGAAGATCTGTGGGGTCAAAAACTCTTTTACAAACTTTGAGGGTCTGTGACTCTATTATGAATTATTTCATATTAATTTAGGAAAGGCAAATAACGGTGGATCTAACCCATTTGAGTCTGTTTCAAACAAAGCATATAGTTATCATCATTTTATTACCAGAAAAATGACATTTAGCGACGGAAAAATCCATCGCTAAATGACTATTTTCCGTAAGAAAATTTTCATTTAACGACGAAAAATATGAGCGATCCTTATTTTAGTGACCGATTTTCCATCGTTAAATAGCATTTTTCTAGTAGTAATTCTTTCAATCGCTTTAATTCATTATTCTTTTGTTTATTTGAGGCACATTTTTATATTGGTACTTGATATCATAGACGGATAATCACATTTTCTAATTTAGTTACTGAAAAATCTCTCATTACGTACAAAATTTATCGTTTAAAGACATCTTAGAATTCATGTCTATGAGTATAGTTGAAGAAAGATTTCATACATATGAAATTATGTTGGACTTTGACCCTTAAAGAATTTCATGGATATGAATCTTTCAGTAATTTTCTCATGCTTTTATTAGAAATTATTCCATATTTGCACTCCCAAAATCCATTTCTTCACTAGTACTAAACATTTTTATTGTATTTAATGGAATATGCATTCGTATCATCATGCCTTATAGACTATGCAAACTTGTTATACGTACATATTGATGATTTCTAAAATTTTGATTGTTGTTCTGTTTAACCAAAAAAAAAAAAGCTGTTCCACGTATCGTATATCTTCTCTTTTACTGACTATACGTATCATTCTAACAAAGACAATCATATTTGAGACATTGTTGGAAGCTAAACATGGCCCCCATTCTGAATGGAAATTATAGTATTGGTTTACTACATTGTGAGAGACTAACTTCTTTTATTAGACCCAAACTATTGTGCATGTCTAGATTGACAGTAGAAACTACTTTTTCAACAAGATTTATAGTCTATGAGATAAATAAGTGAAATGATTTTTATTTTAACTTGTGTGAATATGATTTTTTAATGCTATAGCGATACTACATAGCCTTTAACTTATCCCACGAATTTTAGTACAAAGATTAATATTCTCTCAATGTTGTAGTATAAATAATGTCTTATATTTACATGACAGATGAAGTATTATAAAATCATCCATATATCTAGTGATCATGTAATGGATCCCAACTCAAATTCAAAGTTCAATCCATATCGGTGAACTTCTGCTACTATAAATGTAATACTTTTTCCCTTTGCAGTGAGAAGGGAAAAAGGTTTTAATTTATTTGTTTCCCACTCTTAGACCTTTTTCTTTTTCTCCTTTTCTTTTTGGTACAAACCTTTGGGAGTGATTGGTGGTGGAAGATTCAGAGAAGATCCTAGAAGAACAATGTTTATTCCTTAATTTAATATGATTAGTTTTATCGGTACAAGTTAGTTTTGTTAAAGCTCTTTCTTTTTCAAATTAATCAGTCAATTCTCAAAATCAGACAATTGGCCCTTTTTGTGTATGTGTATATCCTTCCAAGCATCATCCTTCCCATACAAGTAATTTAATATTCCCGAATATAAAATCTATTGAAAATTATCAATTTGATTTTATATATAAGGTTTAGTTTTCTTCTTTCTTCTATATTAATTCTTTCTTTCAAATCATCCATATGTTTATTAAGCATTTTTATATTTGTGCATTAAGTCCTAATCATTAAATAGCAGGGGTATTTTTGAAAAAGTGTCACATATTTTCAGTTAAAATGATCTTATTATACTTACGAAAAAAGCTAGATCAATTACTTAATTGTAGCTTATGTTACTTAATCTCTATAAAATACTTATGTGTATAATTATATTATATATAAGGGTGAAAGGGCAAATTTGCGCTAGAAGTATCCACCGTGTCATCTTTTTCCTTTTTTACCCAATTTTTCTTATAAGATTGTATATTTATATAATTCTCTTTCCAATTTTATCAATAAAGTTTCAATAATTTTCTAAAAATAGAATTTTACCAAATGGCATTGCATCTTATGTGGTAGACCACGGTTAGGTCACTGTTCACCTAGGGCTACATTACTCTTAAAAATACTTCCAGATACGAGATGCAACTCGGTGGATACTTTTAGGGCGAATTTTCCCTTTAAGCCTAATAATATTATGAGTTAGAAAAGTCAATTTGGAAAAATATAAATATTTTAAACTAATTCATCTATATCAATCTCACCAAATTAAAAAAAAGGTGAGTTTTTTATGAAGTACCGCATGTTGTATTTGACATTGGAGGGAGTAAGATGAATCATTGATAATCACACACATGTAGGAAGGCATGGCTGTTGATCACAAACTATTTTAGCATATAATATTGGATCAGTGAATATAACTAATCACGCAATGAAGCAAATCTGCTCTATACTCGTTTTGAAGCCTTTTGAAGGGAAGAAACTTCTCTGAGAGTTGATATAATGATTAGAGGCTTAATTAGCCAGCGAATAGAGTTTAAACTATACATATTCTGTGATCCCAACATATGCAAACTTGGATTTTGTGATTTATAACCATCATTGAGAGGTCAAGTCTCTCCATCACGCTGATAATGCTGTGATTCTATATAATACATGTGGTCTTTAATATAAAAGCCAGCCAACCTTTTTTGAGAAGATTAATAATATTAAATAAATTATTTAAATGCATTTATTTGTATATTATTAGATTATATATCATTTTATAAGTCAAACAAATTAGTTTAAAAAAATAAATATAAATACTTTAAATTAATTTATTAAACTCCCTCAATCTCGCTGAAATAACTTAATATATGAGGGACAGAATGTAGTAACTTGGTTTAAATTGATGGTTTAGAATCGTCAAAGGCAAGATTAATTTTATTATTGCCTAATAATAATAATAATAATAATAATAATAATAATAATCAGCATATCATAATCTGTACGACTTAAAATGGAAAGCATCGCAACTTATCTCTATTGTTCTCTATATACCGATAAAATGGGAAAAGTCTCTTTTGAACTCATGATATTTTACATGATAGCTAACACACACACACAATTCTATTTCTAAGATAAGGAGATATGATTTTTTTAATCTGTGTATTTTTAAATCACATCAATAATTTTTATTGTTCATTTTATATTTCATTTGTTGTTGTGTGGAGTGCAAACTTTGCTTTTATATATAGTATAATATATATTAAATATGTATAAAATTGAAAACTTACTAAAATTTAAAGCATATTTAATGAAGTTTAAAAATTTTTTTAATTATAGTGAAATATGCATGTTAGAAGTAACTTTTTCATATATATATTTGATTATATGGGTATATAATAATCAATCTACAAGTTACTTTAATTATCTCACTCCTCAATCTCTTTCAATATATATATTTGATAGCTAATATATATATAGTGTATTGTAGAGGATCACATTAATCGCCATATGTTGAAGAAAATGTGATATCTGATAGAATTATTGCAGCTTTATATAGTTTCAGTGCTTCATGGTATTCTGATCTGTCACATGGATTCGGAAAAAGTGAAATGGAAAGAAAATTGCCTCCACTTGTTGGGCAATTAATGAGTAATGAGTTGATGATTATGAGTGGGACCCATGATGCATGACATCAAGTTGGGATTATTATTTTTGTTATCATGAAATTACGATAATCATTAAGTACAGATGAAAATGTTCTTATCTGGGAACTTCGTTCCCCAACGGAGTATAGAAGTCGAGACAAAATCATTTAAAAATCTGTAAAACCCATCTTGAAATCTATAAAAATCATCTTGAAATTCGTAAAACCATGTAGAAATCCGTAAACTTCTTTCCCCAACGGAACTCCTTTCTCCCAACGGAGTTTCCAAACACACACACAATAACAATTGAGAGATCAAGTATGAAAAGAAACCCTAATATACAGAAGTAGAAGACACAAACTGGCAAAGCAAGTGACAGCTTGGGACAGAAAAAAAAAATATGACAGATGCAAATGACCATTCGAAAAAAGAAAGTGGATTCTCAAATGAGCACTAGGTCATGGTAGGTGGATGATATGTGTGTGTGTACGCATGTGAATGATATTGATCTGGACATTACACATATAGGCTTCTAGACATTACACATAATGGCCTCTAAATTTTTCGTCCAAAAAGAAGAAAGCATAGTAGACCATTTGATGCTCTTAAGTAGACCCACTACGATGCTCTGGTGGCTTATCCCTGTGGTGGAATGATGGGTCCGGATGCTCTGGTGGCTTATCCATGTGGTGGAAAGATGGTGTCCTGCTTAAAGTAGGGGCGTTGAGTAGATATATTGGGCTTGTTTGGAATAACGTTTTTAAAAATCAAACGTACGTTCAATAATTTTTTCTATGTAACGAAATAATTTCTTCATATATTTATCCAGACTTATATAAATTTTTCTACCGCGTTCATAAACGGATCCATTATCCTTGTTGATGAACTAATAATTGTTGGAATGCCGTATGGAGCGTTGACGCCGGTGCACGCTAACCCGGATCGGCTGGGTCAAGCTGAAAACGGCGACCCGGCCTCTACTTCAGTCTGGGTGCCATTTTGAAACCAGATTGGGTCAACTTGGTGCAACCTTATGGACCTGTCCGGAATTGGAAGCTTATCCTATTTTTACCATCTCTCAAGCAAATACGTTGCTGTAGGAATTTTGGGATGCTAGAGGCTGGTCCAGGGAATCACCATCATATGCTCCACCTCTTGGACGCCCTCCAGCACCTCCTAGAGTATGGAAAAACCAGAAGGCAACATGCTCAAGATCAATATGGTGGATTGTGCATATGATGAGAGGAAAGAAAGAGCTACTATAGCCTTTATAATCAGAGATATAAAGAGCTAGTTATTGGATGGAAAGACTCAACTGGTCCATGTAAGCTCAGCTTTCGAAGGGGAATGTGAAGCTATGCATCAAGCTATTATTGCATATGAGAACCAGCTAGAGGATACCATATTTGAATCAGATAATTGTAATCTTATCCAATGTCTTAATTAATGAGGGGCTTCAGCCACTTAGTTGGAAATATGAAGTTACCATCGAGAACATCCTTATTTTATGAAGAGTTAGTTGGAACCATTCATTTGAATGGATTCTTAAGGAAGCAAATTTAGTTACTGATTAGGTTGCTAAAACTTCTTTGCAAGGGGTGTATCCATCAGATTGTGTATGGAATCACCTTTGCAACTTTGCTGTGCTCTTATGAAGGACTTGATTGGGACTAGTTAGATCCTACTTGATGCCTTGTTTATATAGTTTATTTCAATGCTTTTCTTTATGTATGAAGAGTTTAATTTAATGAAGTATCCTGGGAAAAAAAGAATAGACCATTTGATATCAAGACATTCTCCTAGTTTGTTATTACATTATAAAAGTAAGTTTACGAAAGTTGGTATAAAACTTTTTTATATATTTATTTTATAAATTTTGTAAATTATATTAGAAAAGTAAGTTTACTATTAATACAAACAGACCCATATTGGATAACTTATTTCCTGAATATATATATATAACTGTATATACAATGTGATGGATTAATGTTAAAATCTTCTATTAGGAAAGGGATGTGCAATTAGCATCTAATGGTGTTTTGAGTAAATTACATCTGATAAAAAGATACATTCTCTAACAAAGAAAAGTATGTGTACATGATATACAGTACCTTTTGTTTTAGGTATTTTTATCTTTAATCTGAAACATGCAAGAATGTTAATTAATTCGTATTAATTACCAAAAATAAATTCTACAAACTTTTTTAAAATGAAAGATGGAAAATGGATTATTAATGTGCGGCGAAGCTACGCAGGAGTTTATAATCGCAGCTATCATATCAAATTCCTGTGAGGGTTTGAGGGACTCACATGTGATGCTGGGGTGGGAGGACGACAAGAAGGTGCTGACATTAAACTTGTTTGAATTAGAATTTTTCAAGGTAATTCATAATATACGAAATAAATATATAAAAAAAATTATCTCAATTTATATGAATATATTTAATATTATAGTAAACAAGGCCATTAAAGATTTTTATTGTATGTCGGACACTAACATGTTGAAATTAAAAAAAAATTATTAAATCAATTATTTATAAAAATATTTACTGGATTTCTTATGTATCAGTTTTAAATATACACCTGTGTTAGGGAGAGTTTAGGACTCCTATTATTCAGATTTAGATAATTAATTTATTGATATTAAAAAATTAGTTAAATTAGATATGTGTAACAAACATTTATTACTATATATGAAATAACATTTTTAATCATGGGTATTATAATCATCATTTAATAGAATTTGCTTACTAGATACTATCAATGAAGATACTTTGAGGAAGCAACTAGAAATTTAAGATACAACATGGATTAAATTTGTATATCCTTACAATAAAAATAACCGGTTGTTTAACTTTTATATTTTAAATCAGAACTAGTGTAAATTTAAAAAACAAAGTGATTTAAAATCTCACATCTAGAATAAAAACAAATCTTTTTGTTAGTCCTTACATTTATGGCCATAGAGAGTAAAATTTTTCTTGTAAAATATATTCCATTATTATCAAATATGAGGGACAAGTAAATAAGTTTCATTTTTAATTTACATATTTATTGATTTTAATCCATTTTAACCAACTTTTTTATGCACATAATTCACTTCACTTGTTTTAAAAAAATAACTGGAGTATGTAGATGAAAATAGTAGGACATCTATTGGCTGCTTTAGCCTTTAGCCTTGTCATTTCTATTGGGCATTTCCATTGGACAAGTCGCCAGAGATATACATGACTGCAAGCTATAGATGTGTTGCTTCTATATTGCTACGTACAACTCCTCAGTGATGCAATATTGCTATTTACTGTTTTAAGTTGACTCTACTATTTTTCTTTTATTGTTTTTTAGAATTAATATGTTAAAATACTTATAGATTTTTACCAAAATTGCATTTAGCATCATGTATTTTTTAAAGTGTAAAAACACTTATAAACATTCAAAATTGGTATAAAAATATTAAAACTTTTAAATATAACCTAACACATTTACTTTTTCTAGTTGGGTCCACATTGTTTTTTTGCGCGTATATATATATATGTTTAATGGTTTTAAGTTATATTTAACGGTTTTGATATTTTTGCATCCATTTTTAATATTATAGGTATTTTTACATATTAGAAAAAGCATATTATGCTGGATGCACTTTTGCAAAAGTTTGTATATTTATGTTCTTCTTTTATATTTTAGTATGTATAAATTATTATTGTTCTATGTTTTCATTAGGATTTAAAAATGCATTCAAGTAAATCGAGATAGAATTCATCTTACATACTTACCTCATAAATTATAGATCACGTTAGAAAAATAGATTTTATTGGTAATTTAGATATATACTAATATGTTCTGGACACATTCAAAATTTAAAACTGAAAAAAATGAAAAGTTATAAAATAACTTGCATGCATGCAACGCAAAACAAAATGGATTTTTTCCTTCGTGCTATGGAAGAAAACAAAGTTGTATTATATACCTACAATTTATGAATAATGCGATCTATAATGATATAATGCTATATTTTCATTTTTATTATTATTCAATAATGTTGGCCATAAAATAAAAATTTAATATTTTCGGCCTTATCCTAACTCTACAAAGTTACTTTAATTAATCATTATAGTTCAACTCCATCATTTTTCAGGTAAAAGACAAAACTCTCATCATTTCATTAACACATTTTGTGCGTCTAAAACAATTGCTTCTGACTAAACCCAGGGTTGGTTAAACAGATAGGGTTGATCCAAACTTAATCAATGTCAAGGTTTTGAATCCTGCATTTAGTATGCAACTCCTTTAAAATTCAGGATCAGTTGTTCCACCCATCAAGGTGCCCGCCGTCAACGAATGGGATTAGACATTGCTGACGACGGTGGATACCGTAGCTATATATGTCAACATAAAATGTTGCTTGCGCAACTTTTCTATTCAGATTTTAGAAGGTTATTGCATTGTCAAACTAATTAAGCAACTGATTTCTGGTAGTGATTAATTGATAAACGAAACCTAATTAAAAACTAGCACTGATATGCTAACTAAATCCATTATCGTTTTTAATATTCCATTCATAAAGTGAAAGCAAAATTACTTTTTTTTTTTGGCCATTTACTCATCAAATCATATTGATAAGTAATTTGAGCTTATTTCACTAGAATGAAAAAACCTTAAACCTCATTGAGTATTGTCTTAAAATTTACCAACTAATCTCTATTTGATATACATTATATTGTATGAATACAAAGTTTAAATAATAAATTAATAGTAAAATTATATGTTCATATAAAAAATTCAACGATATGATCTATAAATAAAGTCAAAAAAATCCATCATCCATACTTATAAATATGATCAGATATGTAGTTTTTAAGATTAATCCTCCACCGGGGGGAAACTTGAATATGTTTCTGAATTAAAATAACTAAAAAATAAAAGAAAGTCACCGGATTTGTTTTAAACAACGTTTTCAAAGCCTACCGTATGTTACGTTAAACAGTACTTTTCCGTAAAACGAGATAACATCATCCACATATTTACCTCAACTTGCGTAAAAGTACTTATCTACCGAGTTCCTAAATAGATCCACTAACTATTTGTGTTTAACGTGTAAACATTTGTTTTTATTTTTTTTTAGGTGGGAATAAAAGATGTTGGCATGATTATGATTTAAAAAAAGGCATTTATGCTCACACTACTAACAAACAATCAATGTGGGTTTCCCCACATGCCCTAAATTTGAGGGGAAAAGGGTTTGAAAGAAAAATCCATTGGTACCATAAAAAATCTACAAAGGCTAACACATCAGATATCTTTTGAACAAAAAGTTCTGCTAGTTGCCAATTATGCATATGAGAGAACATAATTTGATTTCATTGGGAAAGATGTGGACGACTTTCTTGAACAGTCAAATTTTAATTTTTTTCTTTGGGCCGCCGAATAGCCAAGCTTTAATTTAGATTGTTTGAATTGATATGAAATATAAAAAATTGATTTATATATAGAGCCCTTCTATTTATACAAACAATAACAATACGTAAATTAAGAGGTTAGTCTAAAATTGATTAAATGCAGTAATTATGTAATTTATTTTTAAAAACACATTTATTTATAGAGAGAGTGAATGGGTGAGCTAATTAGTATACTGAAACTAATCAATAATTAAAGGGCTAAAAAATTGAAATTGATGAAAGGAATACTAAATATTCCATCTATACTATTAATGTGTTTTATAAGTGGAAACATGTAATCTCTAACAAAATTATCTCACATGTAAGAGCCAAGAAAGTAAAAGATATAAGTAATGTGGAATTTTTTTTAAAATTATAATATATCCCATCGGAGTGTGTATATATATGTGTGTGTGGAAGATATGCATTTTTTCTTGTTTGTTTATTAATTTATTTTTACTTGATATTATTATATTTTTAACGTAGCGCTTAATTAAAAATTGTATTTATATATATATATATATATATTATTTTTCACTTAAAATAAAAAATATTAATAAAATTTAGGGTGTTCATCATTTCCTCTCTGACTACTAGTAAGATCTTAAGTTATTATCATTTAAGGGTTTTTTTTTTGTTTTTGGTCGAACATTTAAGGGTTATTAATTAGTTTATCATTGTGCATGTTTATGATGAAGTGTGTCACTTACGCAATTTGTATGTAATGTGAAAGAATGACCAAGTTAGTGTTTGTTTGGGAACACCATT
>JANTPZ010011310.1:0-12642 GCA_025593235.1 Vachellia pachyceras | reverse complement strand
CTAACCTTAAGCTTCATTGCTTTTGAAATATGTTGAATGATGCATGACTTATTTAGAAATTTATGATGATGGAAGTGTGGATATGTGCTATTGTTTGCTATGGCCATATGCATTTGATTGTTACATGTTGCACTTTTATTAATTCACACTTTTATGAAAGGTTGTCATGCTATTTTATAATTTGTGTTAGAAAGTTTTGCTATTGGGATTTCTTTAAATCTCATTATCCAACAACTAACCATGTAGGTGGAAGCTCAAGCAAGGGTAAGGAAAAGATTATTGATGGTTGAAGATGATATGTTTGCTTGATGAAATTTGGTGTAAATATTTTGATGGTTGCCATTCATTTTGCAAGTGGTTAAAGTTGTAACCTTTAAACCCCTAGATGAAGAAGCAAGTAAACATGTGATGATGCATGCATGAAAATGGACTAGGTAAGCTAAAGAATGGCAAGAGGTAACCATGCATGAGAAAAGGATTGATTATGAGCCAAAGAGAGGTTTTTGGTAAATTTTAAGAAGAGATGGTTTTCAAAGCTAAAGGGTTCCAATGGCCCTGAAAACTGACCTGTTTCAAATAGCGATTAAAAATAGCAAACGAGCTCCGATTGAGCTGAAAATTTTCAGTTAAATACTACACATCCTACGCTTTGAAATGATATAAAGTTTTCAAAATTTGGATGTGTAAATTAAGAGATATGATTTTCCAAAGTTAAGGGGAAAACCAGAAAAACTGGCAGTGACCATTTGGACATTGCCACGGTTTTGGAATAAACTGATTCAAATGGGCAAGAATTGGAGCCAATGAGTATTTTTCCCCTATAGATCACTTAATAAGCTAAATTTAGAAATTGGAACCACTCCATTTAGATTTTTCTAGAATTAATTATGATTTCTCAAAGTTGGGCCAAAAATCTGGAAAAATGCTATGTGAACAGTAACAACGTTTTTCTACGTTTTTGAAAATTCAAGTTCACATAAAAAGTCCAATTTAAGTTATCCAAGGCCCAAGAGTAGTTCAAAAGTGATCTAACATGAGGATATAGGGGGAAAATAGGAGGTGTTACATCCCAATCTACTTCAACCAGTCCAGTGACAACAAAGATAAGAATCCTTAGTTTAAAGCATGCTTTGAACAAACTATAGTTACCCCTGGACTCCCAATAATGGCAAATAAACCTTGCTACATCTGGTTTCAACACTTCATTATAATTAACACTATTGAACACGGGTGTTCCACCAACAGTTTCACTACTAGAAAAATGCCATTTAGCGACGGAAAAATCCATCACTAAATGGCTAGTTTCCTTCAGAAAATTTCCATTTAGCAACGGATTTTTCGTCGCTAAATCGCACTTTTGTAGTAGTGTTTCAACCACCCTACCCTTCAGAACACTCACAACCAAAATAATTCTATAAGAATCTTTATGAGTATTGGGAGAGCTACTTACCTCAGGATCCCTAGCCTTCACACTCCTCTTCTCAACTTCCTCGCTACCAATACTTCCAGCTATTTGAAACACTGGGCTTCCATCAGTATTTCCTTGCAAAGAATACGAATGAACAACTGGAACCTGAGACTATATATCTCCATTTCCATCACAACCCCCTAAGTCGAGCTTGGCATCATCAGTCGCAAGCTCCTCCAAAGCTATGGACATATGGGGGCTAATGTAGGGGAGGCATCAATAGATGGAGGGTTTTGCAGCAGGTTTGTTGGGCCACAAAGCGGCACCGATTTGCATCAAGCCGATATTTCTGCAGATCATCCAAGCCTTATCGCTGAGCAAGTTGAGACTAAACTGTAGAATCAAGGAAGAAGACCCATGGTACTCAACCGTTCCAGCTACGGCACCGATAAGTTGGGTTGTGAGTCATCCTTGGTGGAGCTTGTTGAATATTGCCTCCCAAGACCCTGGAGGCACCCAACAGAGATCGCTATCAAAGGTTGACACACTGGACCAAATAAACCAAACCTCTAATCGACTATCACCTCGGCCGCAGAGCTTACCCTCTTATGATAGAATCTTTGAAGCCCTAACCTCCGAGAGCTAAACCATAGCAATACAATCCTGGAACTCACCCAAGAGGCGAAGAATAGGTCCTCCAAAATCTTTAACAGATTCCTCACTCAACCTCACCGCCGCGAGAAGCAAACCCTAGCAGAGAGGGAAGAAAGCCCTTACAGAGAGGGAAAAGTCAGAGAGAACCAGAATCTGCTGCATGGCTCAGTATCCTCATTGTGAAGCGGACATAGTTTCAAAACATTACTGTTAGATGTCTCTGTTTCCTCATTTTCAAAGTCACAGGTCTGTTTTGATAAGTAGAGGAAGAAGTAACCTTTTTCTAAAATACATTTTGGAAAAATGATTTTTGGGTAAAAGTTAAATGACGTGATGTGATTTATATTTAAATAAATGTTAGAGAAGTTACTTTTTGTGAAAATTAAAATTTGTTGGGATAAATGTTGGAAAAGTGACTTTTGATGAAAAATTACTTAAAAAACATGAGTCTCATTAAATACTACATATTCATATATATTTTATTTTATATATTGTGATAATTTTAGGACAAAAAATAAAATGATAAAAATTAAAAAATATTAATGTATTATAAAGAGAATTTTGACATACCATTAAAAATGGATAATTAAAGAATATATAAGAATATATGGATTAAAAGCCATCGTAGATTTGGAAGTAAATTTAACATTTTGATCACTTGGAAGGATATCCTGAATGTCAAAACATTTGATACCAGTAAAGTTAACATTTTGATCACTTGAACATGTATAATCATTTAAAAACTTATAAATAAATACAAATACACACATAGACATTCACACACATTTTCAAATCACAAAACTAGTATGTCACTGGTACGACATACAAGAGAAAATCTCAGTCTGAAAGAACAGTAAATTAAACAGAACTTCAATTTTTTACCAGCACCCAACTCAGTCTCCTCCACTATTTAAATGAACGAAAAGGGCAATAAATGAACACTTGAAATGGAGAACTAAAATGTGATTTTTTTTCTCTTTCTTCCGTTCTTATTTAATATGGGTAAGATTGATTTTTAATTTAAAATAGATTTAATGAGTTAACTGCTGCTTCTTTCTTATTCCTGATTAATTAGAGTGACTTACAATATTGGAGGTCTTATATATAACATTAATACCTTAAAATTCATTAAACATACAAGACTAGATGCTTAAGTATACCATTCCTTCAAGTATTATTGTTTGCACTACTTATATTTGAATTAATCATTTAAATTTCGTCGTCAAATCACATATTTGAACCAATGATGTTTCAGTCAACAATTGTAACAAGGTTAAGGCACAAAAATGACATCAACTAGTATTTTCAACATTATATGTTTTTAGAATATGCAAAAATACTAATCAACATTCAAAATGAATGTAAAAATATCATAAACATTAAATATAATTTAATACCGTTACTTTTTATGGTGAGATCCACGCTATTTTTGCATATAAATATTTAACAATGCTTGTTAGATTATATTTAACGAACATAATATTTTGCTTCCATATTGAATATTCTAGGTATTTTTTCATATCTAAAAAATATATTATCCTACGTGCACTTTTGATAAAAGTGTATATAGCCTTGCAGTAATAATAGTAATAATAATTGAGAAAAAAATCATACGGTCGAGGGTGTAAGTAGATCTTAGTTAAAATCGACTTCAATAAATGAACAGAGAGAAGAACAGGGAAAGTGATCAAGTTGTCATTGAGATTGTTTGGTTCAACATTTATAAGGTTCAAACGCATGTTCAACAATGTTTTTTGTAAAACGAGATAATCTTTTTCATATATTTACCTTGATTTGTGTAAAAATACTTTTCTACAATATTTTCAAATGGATCCATTGTTAACTCTTAACTGCTTTAAGTGAAAGTTGGCAAAAAAATAAAAGTGATTTAATTAGATAATAACGAAGACCCAAAAAGTGGGTCTTCACTCTTCATTGTCGTGTCGTGTTGCATGGGGCTTAAAAAGGCATGGTTGGTACGAGAATAATTAATGTTTCGTGGTTTGTGTGTATGCAAGTTCTTCGAACCAACAAAATTGATTTAGTTTCTTTTAACAGGATATATAATTTATTTCCCTTTAATTTGAAGTTTTGAACTCATATAACTTGTGGAATACATATTTTTAATGATATCACTTTGTTTTTCCTTAAAAAAAATTCTTTGAACTCAAAAAATTGTATAGACACGCTGAAAATTTCTTATAAGTGACTATTGAATCACCTACTTTTGCTTTGGTACACTAAATTCCATGAGTGTCTACTAAACTATTTTATTACAAAGGAACCAAATTGATATAATTAATTTTAAAAAATTCCTGATGTGTGACAAAGAAAGTTGTTTTATCTTGGCACTAAATTTGAAATTGTGGAGATCAAGACATTTTGCAGTTATCAAACAAATCCTAACATATACAAATCCTAACAATAATGATAAACGTGTTACTGTTTATAAATTTTTCTAATATGTTTTATATAGATAAGAATCTTGAACTTAGTAACTTTACATTAAAATTTAACAATTTTTAAATTTTATTCATATGAAATAATAGTGCCTAATGACTTTAACATAAAGGTCAATAAATATTTTAAACTAAGAAATCTAATTAACTGATATATTCTCTAAGCTAATTTCTCTTATCCATAAACTAATACATAATTTAATTATACACATAAACATTTTAATTATATATATATTGTAATGAAGTAATTTGTTTATTTTTTCTAATCTTTCTAGAAAAATTAACATAGTCTATCTTACGTTAAAGATGGATGAGCCGACACAATTACAGCCAAACAAATCTTTGGATATGTGGTGGTGTGAAGACTTGGAAAAGTCATTCATTGTCGCACATACCTACTCCACTCATGTTGCATCTAATAAACGCGGCTCCAACATTTAATAAATCAACATTTGTCGCCACTCCCACATTGACCCGAGGTCAGTCAAAACTTTATGTATTACCTTTTAATTTACATATTTGCTGAGAAAAATCTTCTGATCACCTTTATTTTAAAATTTAACAACTTTTTAATTTTATTCATTTTTACTATTTATTATAATAAATAAAAATAAAATCATTTTATAATAAATGAAATGTATAATATACATTAATCTGTAAAATTTCAAGAAGTGACTGATAAATATTACATAGTATCAAGTAAACCCTTGTCCAAGTAAAAGCAAAATCGAATTTTAGAATTAGAATATAATACAGTTGCTGATGATGGTCATGCTTTACATTAATGGACCTGTTTGAGAATGCGGTAGAGAATTACTTTTACGCAAGTCGAGGTAAATAAGTGAAAGATATTATCTCGTTTTGCGAGAAAATACTGTTATACGTGCGTTTGACTTTTCCAAATGCTCCACCAAATAAGCCCAATGTTTAAGAAGTGCGTTTATATAAGTTGAGACAAAATTTCTTTCACGGCACGTATCTCACATCTGTCAAATCATGTTTAAAAAAACTTCTAGGAATAATCATACAATGCGTAGGTGACTTTTCTGAAGAAGAGGGTAATTTAATTGGGTGTTCGTTTGAAAATCTGTTGAAAAAATAATTTTACGTAAATTAAGTTAAGTACGAACGAGTACTTCAATTTCAATTTGTATATATTATAGAAAAAAGAAAGAAAATAAGTGTTACCCCGCGATCGTCGGCTCAAAAAGTTGGTCGTTCTGGAAACTTTGCAACAGCCTCTGGTCCCCACTTTTAATAGTCTCCCTTTTAATTCAATCTTTACGCTTCACTTTTTTCCTTTAACTAACTTACATAGACTTGAGAGGGTTGCAGTTGCTTCTTCTTGTTTCTGATGGTTGGGAGTTTTTAATCCAAAACCTTTATACAGGCATACTGCATATAAGAATATAAGTTACTCTAACTACTTCATTAAAACTAAAAAAATAATAATTAACTCATTAAAGAATAATAATTTTTTACTTACCCCTATTAAATGAAATTTTAAAAAAGATAAAGAGATATAAGAAATCACATTTAAACATTAATTACATGCGTAAAATTGACGAGTGAAACATTAATTATTCTTTAAGTACCTTATATTGTAGTCTTAAGTTTTTTTTTTAAAAGCAACTTGTATTGTGGAGTTGAGGGAGTATATACCATAACTTATTCTCTAGAATAAAAATGATAATCAACTCATTAAATTAATAATTTTTTTAATTTTACCTATATTAAATCAGGTTTTAAATAAGGGAAAAAATATAAGAAGTTAAATCCAAAAGCAGAGATAAAATTAAGGGAAATTTACTGTTTGGTCCCACATAAGGGGCTTATTTATCAAATGGTCCCAAATTTTAAAATATTTAAAAAATGGTCCCAAAGGTGTTGTCAATGCAGCACATGGTGTTGTCAGGTGTTGTCACGTGACAACACTATGCGCTGCATTGATGGGACCATTTTTTAAATATTTTAAAATTTGGGACCATTTGCTAAATATCTTCACTATGTGGGACCAAACAGTAAATTTCCCTAAAATTAACAAAATTACTTTCCAAACAACTTAGACTGTGGACCAGATTAAAAAATTTTCCTGAAGTGATAATGAGATGGCCAGGTTTGTTCTTAAGACAGCTAGGCCAGCAGATCCAACAAGATCAAATACCAATCCAAATTTATCGCCATCGATGTGCATCCAAGTCCCACACAGTTACACACACAATACCGTTTGAATTCAATGCCAATAAAATTATTGATATATATAGTCATTAATGTCGGCCCATGTATTAATTATATATGGTACGCTCACTTTAACTTCCAACACAGTATCCTCTCATGAGTGCCTGTAAGTTCCCCCCCTTTTATTCCATCTTGTTTACTAAGTTATACGTGCCAATCCTTCCGTCAGTGAACTTGCTTCTACCGTAAGTTTAAGTTGACGGAAAGTGATGTGGCACTGCATGAAATCTGAGTAAGCAACCATGTTCCTCCTCCACTCAGTCTTCTCCGGCCAACACTGATATCTCTCAACCTTCTGCTTTGAGGAAATTTCCTTGCTTTCTGAAAAATTAATGATTCGCCTCATGAATTCTACTAAAGCCTTCTTGCTCCTTGGTCTTCTAATCTTCTTGATTGCTAGAACCAAAGCACAGCCTCCGCAGGTGTTTTGTTCAGGCACGACTTATGCCCCAAACAGCACATACCACACAAATCTTGTTTTCTTACTCTCAACTCTTTCCTCAAACGCCAACCGGAGTGATGGTTTTTACAACGCCACCGTCGGAAAAAATGGCGACACCGTCTACGGCCTCTACCTCTGCCGGGGAGACACCAACGCTCCGACCTGTCAAGCATGTGTTTTCCAGGCAACCAAAGTTATCATGCAGTGCCTCAACGCTACACAGGCCGTGGCTTGGTCTGACAAGTGCACCTTACGATACTCCGACGCCGATTTCTTCTCCGCGGAGCAAGATGACCCCACGTACACCCTCTACAACGACGCCAACGCAACAGATCCCACCGGCTTTATGCAACTTGTGCTTAACACCATGAATGCGGTGGCGAAAGATGCGGCGGCGCACGGCAGCAACGGAAGCAAGAGATATGCGACGAAAGAAGCAAATTACACTTCTTTTCAAGCTCTGTATACTATGGCGCAGTGCACGCCGGATATATCCAGAGATGAATGTTATAACTGTTTGACAAGAATAATCGGAGAGTACTCGAATTGCTGCTTTGGGAGGAAAGGGGCAATAGCAAGAGCCTACAGTTGCAACGTAAGGTATGAATTGTACCCCTTTTATGGAGTGGTTGTGCCCCTGCCTTCTAACCATCGGCTGGCAGAACCAGATCAGTTCGCTTCCAACGGTAAGAAATCTTTATGATATCTATATTATTGCTTTACCGCACGTCTAATACAACAACACAGGACTCCCTCTGTGTTTAGTCCACTTTATAAAAACTTTTCTAGCAGAAAACTCTAGTATGCTTATGGTTTTAATGAGTGTTAACCATTTTTTTTTTCTAAATCAGCTCATGTTTGATAAAGGTAATAAGAGAAAGTATGATTAACATAACGTTGGAATTTAGTATTATTGTGTGTACTTGAGAATCCGTTAAAGAGAAAAGAGTTTACGGATTCCGAGAAGAATTTAAGGAATCCAAAAAGAATTTGCAGATTTTGATATGGTTTTTATGGATATTGAAATGGTTTTTACGGATTTCAAAATGATTTATCTTATCTTGCGTGCACCGTTGGGAAGAAGTTCTTCCCAAATATGCAAAATGATAACATTGTAAATCTCTTGAAGTTTACGGCAAATTTAATATTTATAACGATTTTTTTTGTTACAAGTCGGTTAGCTAAAAACGTATTATAATTTGAACCAAATGTATTCCGTCTGTCCCTTGTTTTAAAAGATCCAAATAGCCAAATTATGTGGTTCAAAAGAGCTGTTAAAATTAGTTAAAAATAATAAACATGGAACATGCATTTTTTTTTTCAAATATACCTTTTTTTCGTAAGTGGATACATGAGAACGAGAAAAAAGATGGAGGAAAATGTATAGAAAGAAAAGATACGGGTGAAAGTTCATTAATTAAGGGTAAATTGGGTAAAAATGCATTTAACTTGGAGATAAATCCAAAATGAATCTTTTAAATAGAATGGAAGGGTCAATTCAAAAATTATGAACTTGTAATAAGGGAAGAAAGGGGTATATGTTACTGATATTTACGAATAAGTTTCTGGGTGTGTTTGTGTGTGTGTAACTCAGTTTTTCATTTATTCAGGTAAAAGCAAGGTTTCGGTTGTGATAATTATTGCCATAGCAGTTCAATCAGGGATATTCATATTGCAAGTCTCGCTCTGCTGCTTGTGCCTTAAATGGAGAGCGAGGATGAATGCTTCCCTTCCTAAAAATGGTATTGTATCAGCTTTCATGTTTAGATAAAGTTGAATTTTCACTTCATGAGAAGTACATGAAAGTTTCCTTTGAAGCATAATATCAGAAATTTATAATGAGCTAATTAACAGTTCTCTTTTGATGACAATTCAAATTAAACATTTCATGCTTGTACTTTAAACATAAATATTGATTTTTGTGTGTTCGGTCTTGTAGTTGAGATTTCAAGTATAGAGTCACTGCATTTTGATTTGGATAGCATCAAATCAGCCACAAACGACTTTTCCTCTGACAATAAACTAGGTCAAGGTGGATATGGCGAGGTGTACAAGGTATACAGTTCTATTTTCTTGATGGATAAGATATCGCGTAAGCAATCTCAAAATCCTAAAATTATTTTTTGTTTATAAATTGCTTTTATTAGTTGTTTTTTTTATTTGAAGGGTGTTTTGCCTAATGGACAAGAGTTAGCTGTGAAGAGACTATCAAGTAGTTCCAAACAAGGTGTACCTGAATTCAAGAATGAAGTAGTTACGATGGCGAAACTTCAACATAGAAATCTTGTAAGGTTTCTCGGATTTTGTTTGGACGAAGACGAAAAGATACTCGTGTATGAATATTTGCACAACAAAAGCTTGGATGATTTTTTGTTTGGTAAGTTATGCAAAATTATTCTTGGCATTTTGGTACACAAAATAATTATTCTTACTAATAATTTGTTTCATCTTGAGTAGGGATATGAACCTAACCCTTTATCCATTGTTTAAATTTGTATCTCATTAATTGCATAGGGCATGAAAATGAAGGTAAATTGAATTGGTCAAATCGATTCAATATTATTGAAGGCATCGCAAGGGGGATAATTTATCTTCATGAAGATTCTCAACTCAGAATTATACATCGCGATCTCAAATCTAGCAATGTATTATTAGATGATGATTTGAATCCCAAAATTTCTGATTTTGGTATGGCTAGAATTTTTGGAGTCGACCAAACCCAAGCCAACACAAGTAAAGTTGTTGGCACATTGTAAGTTACATAAACCAATATTCTCATCCTATTAGATTTGTTTATCATAATGAATAATGAACTAGGCAAAAAGATGATTCATATGTGATATGTATTATTCTGTAGTGGTTACATGTCTCCTGAATATGCAATGCATGGCCATATCTCAGTCAAAACGGATATATATAGTTTTGGCATCATACTTTTGGAGATCATCAGTGGCAAGAAGAATACATCTTTCTATGCCTCAAATTATGCTGAAAACTTGCTAACCTATGTAAGTATATGTGATCAAAAGTAAATAAAGTCAAATGGTAGCTAGAGAGATCAAAATCGTAACAAATTAACTATATATTACTTGGATTTGCAGGCATGGAAGCTGTGGAGGGAAGGCTCGCCATTAGAATTGCTTGATCCTAGTCTACGATATTCTTGTCCAGGAAATAAAGTCATTAAATGCATTCATATAAGCTTGTTGTGTGTCCAAGAGAATCCAGCTCTAAGGCCTACGGTACAACTAATTATGGTGATGCTAAGTAGTCACTCCGTCTCCCTGCCCGATCCTCAAGAGCCAGCCTTTTTGTTTGATCGCCAGAGAATAGATTCAAACAATCAAACAAGTTTTGAGAATAGCTCGGATCAATCTACTAGCAGGTCTATGCAAAAGTCTGTGGATGAAGATCCAATTTCTGACTTGCATCCTCGTTAGTACCTACCTTTGATTTGTTCAACTAAATAGGTTTAGGCGTATCCTATTGAGAATTAAAGCATGTTATCTGTGTATTTTTTTCCTTTTAAGCCGGGGATTATATAGGGAAGCTTATCATGCATAAGTAATGATCAATAATGATGTTTCTGTATCAAATATAAGAAACTGGTTAGGATACTCATCAAAAGTGATGAGCTCCCCCAACCCATTAGTTTTTGACAATCCATATATGATTTGGATGGTCTAGATCTATTTTTTTATTTTTTATGGAAAACATATTTTAATGGGTGGAAAATTTAAAATAAAGATTAATCTCTTAATTATCATATCTTTTTTATACAAAAATTGTTAGTTTCAAAAAAATTCAGATCTAGATCGTCTAAAATCAAATTTGCAGGGTTCAAATATAATGGGTTGGGAGAACTCATCACTTTTATAAACCCATCAAATATACATGTTTTCCAAACCATTCATAATTACACAGATATTTGAACTATTATTCGCATGTGTGTGTAAGTGTATATTAAACGCTGAAAATTCAAATGGTATAATTGAGATTAATGCATCCGTCTGGATTAACCGTAAAAATTATTTTTTGAACATGATTTACATCTATATATAAGGTAAATATGTAAAGAAATTTCATTCCAACTTGTGTAAACGTCTTTTTCTAACCACACATGCTTTGTATTCAAATGCCTAATTCTTCGAAACCAAAAAATCATGGGTCACTTTACATTTCCATTGTCGTAGGTGTTATATCCGTATATTCCTGTGAGTGAAAATAGAGGTTAAGCCGACAATTATGTGATGATTTAATGCCCATTGATATGGAAATATAGAAAGGAAAATGCCTCAAGACAAAAAAGATCATAATTGACTAAGTCCCTAGTCTTGAGAATTCTAAGTAAAAATGACTAAGGGGCAAAATGGTCATTTGGCATAAATGACAAGGGTAAAATGGTCATTTGATTAAAAAGGTTTAGAATGTAAAATGACATCAAATAATAAGGACATTTTGGTAATTTGGTCAAAAGTCAACTAAAAAGTCAAAGTTGACCAATAAGTCAAAGTCAACCCAAAAAGTCAAAGTTGACAAAAAAATGTCAAAGTCAACCAAGGGTAAGGTTGGAATTAAGAAAAAGTAGAAAAAGTAATGGCATTTTGATAAATATGAAAAAGATAAGGAAGCTAGTGGCATTTTGGTAAATATGTGGAAAGTATAAAGAGTAATGGCATTTTCGTAATTAAGGATTTTTAGAGGGCTAAAAGACTGAGAAATAATTATTCAAGATAGCAGGAGTCCTCAAATGCCGGAGACCAGAACTGAGAAAAGCTTAGTTGGGTCATGAAGTATTTAATAAAATTATTACCTAGTATCCGATACGGGCAGTTTCAAAGTACGGAGAACAACGGTGCCCGAAAGCCCCGAAAAAGTATTTTCTTACAAAATTAATTACGGAAAATCCGAGAAGAATTTTGAGGAACGGAAAAGGGTTGGAGTATCAGGGAAAAATATAGGAATTTTCCATGCCCTTAAGTTAAATTGGCCGACGGAAGCACATTTTACGGTATTGCACGCAAACTGAGGAATCCTGACGAGTTACGAGGAAAACCCGGAAATGCTTTGGGCTAAGACATGATGCCACCTAGGAAAGGAAGCCTAGGGAATGGCGCCACATGAGAGAGAAAGTCTCCGGAAAAGTAAAAAGGAAGTTACCCAGATAAAGGTTACTTTACGGAAATGCGTGCCATCGGATCAAGTAACCGGATAGTCAGGGAACCGGTCAGCCCAACCAAGACTTGGAGGGCAAGCCAAAAATCACTTTTTCACCAAGCAAACAAGAGCTTGACAAGTGTCACAATAACAACCATAGAAACCAAAACTTGGTCCCCAAGTTTCAATCTCCACCACTCAATTTTCAAGAGGCTTTTTACATAAGTCATTTCCTCCCTCTCTCTTCTCATTTGGCTGATCACTCCTCTCCCCTCTCAAGTCTG
>JANTPZ010011309.1:0-10594 GCA_025593235.1 Vachellia pachyceras | reverse complement strand
AGCCTAGCCCTATCTCTCCTGTGAACATTCATGTGGCCCCCAAGAGCTTGTGCAGACCTGAACTCTCTTTTGCAGAAGCTACAAGAATAAGATCTTGGTGGCCATACGTAGCCACCAAGTATCCTAACTGCGTCTTCTGCAAAAGCCCTCTCTTCCCAGGACGACCTGCTGGCAGCTTCAATATGTGATTTCAACATTTGCTTCCTCTTCAGCCACATCAAGTAGTGATGATGATGAAATCCCTCCATTATTATTCTCCTCAAGGTGAAGGTAGATGTGAAATGATGATGGAAGGCTTATATAGGGAAAAAAATGGATTGGAGAGGGAATTGAATATGTGAAAGCAACTTAAGAATGTAGCTACCCTTTTAAGAGAGGGAGAACAAAAAGCTGAAGAAATGTCAGAAGGAAGGAAAAGGTTTAGTGGCGTTGCAATAAGCTTTGCGTCTCCTTCGGCTTTTCTAGCGAACTATTGTACTGTTGATTTTTTGTTGGGTTTATTTGCTGTAGCTATAGAGAGAGGGGGGGGAGTGTGTAAATGTTTAATTAATTGTATTATTATTTGAGGCATTGGAATATTATCATCCAGCATGTGTCAAAGGATACGAACCGTTTGATGGATGCTCTTGTTAAGGAGGCTATTTCCTCAGCTTCCCTTTATCACTCGTGCCCGCATCATCTGCAGACTTTATTCTTGTCCTTTCTTTTCTTTGAGCTTTCATGCTCTTTCTTGTATAAAAAAATTGTATTATTATATCTTTTTGGAACTGCACACAGTGAGGTCCCATTAATGAAGCAACTGTCTCGCATCACGCCAATGAGAGAGAACTATTGCTTAGTTCCTGTTAGGAAGTTGTTTTCTAAGATTAAATAATTAAATAAATTATTAATAGAATATATTCTCAAAATGATAAATATATTAGTTAATTTTTTAATCACTTTTAAGAAATCAATTGAATATTATAAAAGGGAGGTACATCGCAAATAAGAAAATTGAGTGCGTGCGCGTGTGATGATGGAAATTGCTTTCTCTATGCTTTCATCAACCCTAGAAACACATACAGATTCTCTCCATTCACAACATGAATGTGAGAAGTATATTCAAGGAAAGGTAGAGATAAAGATATATATATATATATGACTTAATGTACTATGATATTTCATTTTTTAATATAAAGCTGATTAATTTTTTAAAGAGATTTAATGAATCTAAATATATTATTTTAAAGAGATTTAATTAACTTTTTTAACTATGTTAAAAAAGTTTTATCTCAACTTATACGAAAACGATTTTGTAACCTGTTCTTGTATTTATAGAGTTTTATTTAGCTTTCTAAATCTTTGAAAAAAATCAAATGGTTCTTGTATAAAGAATTAGTGCTGTTGTGTACATATTCTCTGTCCCTTAAACTGTATGGAGAAAATGAGGAGGAATATATACATATGCATATATATATATATATATCACATATGCACGCTAAACATTAATTCAAACTTCAAAGCATTAAATATTTATCTTCTGTTTCTGTTCCGTTACAGTATTATATATTATAGGACGCATCTAATATAAGTTGTCTGCTCCTTCTCTTGTCTTTGTAGTTCAAAATAAAAATTAAATGGCAAGAGAAAGAAGCCAAAGATAGAACTAGAATACACTGGAACACCATGCTGTTTAATCTTTATTATACGTTACGTTGCCCAAGAGAAAATAATAATGGAAGAAAGAAAGAAATATATCACACACAGATAATTGTGTTCGTTTGAGAATATGGTAGAGAAGTACTTTTATGTAAATCGAGGTAAATATATAGAAAAAATTATCCCATTTTATAGAAAAACATTGTTAAACGTTCTTTTAAAGGGTAAATAAATGTTTCCAAACAAAAGGAACAACCTATTTAAATACTGTTTGAAAACTTGTTTGCATGTGATATATTTTAAAGTGCTGCAGTGATTGCTTTCAAATATATTCTATTATATATATATATATAAATTATTGTGTAGATATGTTTATAAATATGGTACGATATCATTAATCACCTTCAATAACACTTTTTTACTTTTGCTGTTTTGCATGTGTCACTCATGAACAGAATCTTTTAGGCTCTTCACCACCCACTCCCATATCACCAACAGCTAATTAACGAGTCGCCAAATTAAATTTAGCCCAAATTAATGAGAGATTTATCACCTAATTTCATTCAAGGTGATTTTGATCAACAATAGTTGTTTGCCCCTCATATTTAATCTCTTGGTTCTATTTATAAATTACTCTCAATATGTTTCAGGGGTATTAAAAAAACCTTAAACCTCGTTAACTATATCTTAAAATTTAAAAATTTTTCATTTTAATTAATTCCTATTTAAAATATTATACTACATAAAAATAAAGTCAGCGTAAATGAAGGGTATAATTGGATATTCATTTAAAAAAATCCTCTATCTGTTTAATAAATAAGATCAAATTAGAAATAAACATATTATGCTCCACTGCTTACACATTCAAGATAACCAATGCATACAGTCCACCTATAGTACTAGTCAATGAAATTTTTTAAAAAATTAGAATGGCAGATATTAATTATGATATTAAAATTGGGATTAATTAAACTTGCCAGTTTTAAATTACTAATAGCTTTCAGCTATTAGGCTATAATCCTACCTATTTAAAACTTGACAGTTTGGGAACTTCGTTCCCTCAACGGTACACGCAAGTCGAGATAAAACCATCTTAAAATTCGTAAAAAAACATCTTGAAATCTATAAAAACTATGTTGAAATTTGTAAAACATCTAGAAATCTATAAACTTATTTACCTCAACAAAACTCCTTTCTCTCAACGGAGTTCCCAAACACCCACTTAATTTCCTTGCAATCCTTACATGCATCTTAAGTTTGAATCTTGGTTAAAAAAGCAACAAAAAAATCGTTGTTCTACACCAGTTAATCAGCAGAAATCGTTGATGCATGTTTATATGTTGAAAAAAAACGCCGCATTAATACTTCAAATTCTAATTAAGAGGCCGGTCATCCGATTTAATTTATTACAAGGGTGCTTTACGTACGATACTAATTAATGAACTAGTTAACTAGTCAGACACCCTATACATACACACACTTAGGGGCACGTGTGTTTGGTAACTTTCGTTTGAAGTGCTTTTTAGATAAATGAGGTAGAACTCCTCTCACATACTTACATTAGGCTTGTTTGGTTAACCAGTTTGGGCAACCAAAATCCATTCTTATTTTTACCGAGACAAAATTCCTCTCACATATTTACTTCGGAATCTGTGTCCGTTCTCCCAACGGACTATCCAAATAAACCAATTAAATTATGTGAAATCATTGTGTCAGTAGTTTTTTCGGAGGCTAAAGCTTAATGGTAATACGTGTGATTAATGCTTTGTTTTCAAGTTTAGTTACCCTTAACATCACCACAGTAGTCAACTGATAAATTTGGCAAAAGCTAGTTCTTGACCCTTTTCGTAATGTCAGTGGACTTTTGTAGAGAGAAGAAGAATATTAGATCAAGTAGTACAGTGTTTATTAATTAATCAGAACCATTTTCTTAACTTGGTCTAACTAAACCAGCAATATTAGTAGTTTATTAACTTGATAATATACTATCTAACCCTATATATAACTAACTTTCATCAAGTTTTATATAAATTAAAGAAAACCTTAAACATTATTAACTATATTTTAAAATTCAATAATTTTTAACCTTATCTCTACCTATAAATTTGACTAAATAAAACATTGTCTCTATGCCCTGCATATAAAACCGGATGAGTACTACATGTCAATTTATTAAATGTCCTTACTCATTCCACTGATAAATATAAGAACGGTAGTAGATTTGGTTTACATGTCATACCTTAATTCACTTTATCCCTTAAAGTTTATAATTTCCCCCCTTAAATTCTCATGATTAATAACACGATCATCTACCAACAAAATACCTTTCACGCAAATGATTGAAATTACTATTTTAAAGAAACCCACACATATCTTTCTTATAAATAATCAACTTAATTATTTTTTAAAATTTTATAAAATTAGTTATCTAGTTAGGACCTATGAAATTAAAGAGTAATTCTTAATCCTAGTACATAGTCCAGAATTAATTAGTGCTGACAAGTGATCCAACGTTTGTGTTGATGACTTAAGGCAACTTGGACGAACTCGTGTATTTATGCGTGTGTAACTGAATATTTCAAATTAAAATCCAATCATTATACGACAAGTATATATGAACTTTATTTAAGTCTCTTTGACTATCCAACTAATTATTATTATATATTATCAACAATAGTTTAAGTCCAAAGTTAAATAAATATTTCAGTGAGCGACAATTGAATAATGACTTCCCTTTGCTTAAGGTATATTCTTATCTCTTAACTATCCCACTTAATTATATAATATTTTAATTATTGCGAGTCTTGTTTGATATATAAGTGGCAAATTAGGATTACCAGTTTGTGTTTACCATATGATTTCTTTTCTTTTCTTTTTCTTTTTTTTTTGGTGAACAACAAGCAAGTGGGCCTTTGACCCACACTTGTAACCCCCCGATATCCGGCGCCTTTTCCTGAGTCCCTGGCCTTCTTTCAACTGGACCAAATAACCCGGGGCAACCGACTAATCCGGAGCGAGAAATACACGTGGCGCACCCCTGTAAGGTACTTTGCACCAAGGGTGGGTTACCTCTACCCCCGAGCGTTGCTCCCAGGGAGCGAACACTCGATCCCTGGGGTGGTTACAGTCGCACTGACCATTGCACCACGACGCCCGTGGGTCCATATGATTTTATTTCTTCAAGTAGAGGAGTTAGGTTAACTGTCATTTTCACATATTGCACATAAGAGTCCAAAGCACAGGATTTGATATTCTCCATCTGGTTTTTTATATAATTTTTTTATCTAAATAGTTAAAAATACATAAATATCTAGGAAAAATGCAGACTGATTAATGTAGCCATGCATATACTTCATCCTATTCAAGTTATAAGAGGTCTTTTGGAAGGGTAATTTAATCTAAATATAAGAGGTTGACAAGATAATTAACGATTATTTACCACATTTACCCCTTGTTATATAAAATACTTGATAAATGAGAGTTTAAAATGCAAGGGGGGGGGAGGTGATAGATAATAGCATATTTGAATGGTAATTATACTAATTGTTCTCAACCACATCCTTTAACAAGGTTCAAAAAAATTAAATTTTATTAATTGAAGACTTTTAATGATAAACTATTATTTCTTGTGAATTAATTAGCAGCCTCTTATAATTTAGAGCGGAGGAAGTATAGATTTTTGCATGGGTTTCATAAAATGAATAAAGCTACCAAAAGACTGTGTACGTGTTCGCTCGATGGATTTAATTAATTTCTATCTCTTCAAAACTACCTCACAATTATTCATAAAAAAAATGGCGTGAAAATATATACACAGAGGAATCAAAATTATGTCAGATAGAATAATTGCAAGAAACTTAAATTGCAGTTGAGTTAATTGATTAGGTGGATGAGGAAAAAATATTTTAAGAGAGTTGTTTTGGATTGAGTTTGACAATTTTTAACTTTTGATTTGATAATATTTCGTATATTATAAAATCGTTTTAAAAATAAAGGTATTCAAGTTTTGCCAAAATAATGATATGATCAAATAAGCCTGTGAATAAGACAAGTTATTACATGCAATTCAAGCCCTTCCACATAATTAACAAGCTCAGGCAATAGTCGTTTGATTATGTGTATGCATATATGTATATACATTTTCTTGATTAATTTATATATATAATAATTTAGATATATGTTATACACATAAAACGGAGCAGCATCTAAAGTCAGTTCACAATTAATTAATAAATTAAACTAATAGCTCCAAGTTTGAACTTTTTATAACCATATGGGCCTGCAGTCATGCTCATCGTTTTTGTTATATAGTGGTTCATTTGGAAACGTGATAGACAAGTACTTTTACGTAAATCAATGTAAATATGTGAAGAAGATTATCTCGTTTGGTAGAAAAATACTGTTGAACATGTTTTTGACTATCCTTAAACTGAGTATCTTGCTATTTTTGAATTAGTTTGATTTGTCTGTCAAGAGAAACATAGTTTGATTTTTGAAATACAGTGCCTTTTTTTTTGTTTTGAATAGAAATACTAACTAACTTAATTCTAACTAAACTTGAAGAATAGTTAACAATATAGTAGCAGCACAAAACCTCGGATATAAGTGGGAAGTTACAGGTTCAGTCTTGCTTTTAATAATTTTAAATTTTGAGCTTGCCCTTATAATTATAAAAAGATATTAAAAGAATTATTCTTCATCTGAGTTAATTCAATATATTTCTATTTAAAAATGGCTTATTTCATTAGTTGGAATAGGAAAAAAGAAGAAGGGATAATTAGCATGATATTCTATGTAAGGAATATAACCAAAATATTTTAATAACAAGTGAGCATTATGAACAAATTTCAATTTTTGTACCATAATGTATGATGTTACTTATGAACAAGTTTTAATTTTTGCACCATAATTTATGATGGTACTTGTGAGTAACAAGACTTTTTAGACATTACAATTCTTTAGTGGACCGTTACACTGATTCTCCCAACAAGGAAATGGGAAATAAAGGTTTATTTTATTTAAATTCTTTATTTACATTTTTATTTGTTAAAGTATATATATATATATATATCCTCCTACTTGAGACAATCTTATTCAAATCATTGTTATGCATTAAATACAACCACATCTCTTAACGAGAGTTCAAATCTTGTTCACCACATTGTTGTAAGATGAATCCACAAGTTTTTCACAACATGGTGAATTAAAGTGTAAATCCTAGTTGAGAGAATTGTTTATATCTAATTTAATAGTGTCTCAAATATGATTTTACCTTTAATAAGAACGTGCTTATAAAAAGAATAATAAATGGCTCTACATCCAAATCCATGCTTGTGCATTATTTGATCTTGATCCATATATACCATGGATGCTTCTATAATCTGGGCCTGGGCATGATTTGTTTTTGGTGAAGAATTTTTAGGAAAGGAGTCGGGTTCACCTATGATTCAAGGACACGACACCTAATTCATGATCCATTGTGGCCTACTGTGATATCCTGATGTATTGTCTATGTTTAGCCGCTCGTGGGCATAGGGTTTTACCCTCCTGTGATCCCATAATCACTTAAAAGGCGTATCAGATGTCAAAGGTCATTCCTTGACTACACATATTGCCTTCACTTTGGACCGATTCAATCGATTTGGGACTTGAGCGCACTTTCCCCCTCACCCACTCCGGGGTCCCTCATAGTGTTAGGTTTCTAGCAACGCTTGGTGTGACACATATCCCTACGAGCACTGGAGTATGACAATCAAGTCATTTTTATCTTATTTTAATAGGTAAGTCTATCAAGCTTCACTAAACTGTAAAAATGTCTTCCCAAACGTTATGATTGGAGTCACACCAAAGTGACACTCCTATGATAGAACCTGGGCATGAAATTTACAATGTGGTAGTTTGTTTCTTGGTGTGGTTATGGTTTAGCTTGATATGAAAGGTGACCCACGTGGCACTCTAGGAGCCTGCACATTAGCCCCAATATAGGATTTGCAGACCCGGTTCCGGACTTGGGCCACTCTCAATGATGCGCCATCCATGTCCGTACTCAGCCCATGGGCCCAGACCCATGTGATAGGCCCATTATATATATTTTCTGGAGAAAGGCGAAGACTAGAGCATGGGGATGGGGCATGGGATTTCAGTAGCTCTATTCTAAGAGGCTTAAGGAGGGTGATGATGCAAAAACTGCACCAGAGTGAGAAGCTTCAACCCAAGTTCTGGAACAAAGTAAGTTGCTTCCTTCCTACCTCTACAGTCTATTCACAAAATAAATATAAAGAAAATGTCAAATTATACACAACTTTCATGAACTTTTCTGTGATAACTTGCTCCATTTTGAAATTTTATAATAATCTGATTTTAATTCTTACATTTATGTAGATAATTCTTCGATTAGTTTATCCATTACTTATCTGCATATAACTTCCATTCGTGACGCATCATCCTCATTTTAAGAGATTACTTGAATATATGTCAACTAAAAAAGACGAAAAAAAATTACAAAGTTTGATCCAAGCCCTGGAATTTCTTTGATCTTCCAAAACAAAATAAGACTTTGTATGTTTCAGTCGAAGTAATGATATGTATTGTTAATCAGTCAAATGAGGATTCCTTGCTCAAAGATAAGATGTTCATTTGTACGTTTATCATATAGAAATTCCTAGGAATAGAAATAGTGTGCATAGAAATACGTCATTTTACAATGAGAATAAAGTGAATAATTGCTGTCAAGTTTTGGCTACAAGAAGTTAAAGAGGGTTACATGTATATGGTTCGTGAGGATTTTATGTATATAAAAATAAAGTTTTAACGGTATATAATTGATGGTTTGGGTTTACCCACGCAAACCTAAAATTTTAGGATAGCTTACTAAAATGTTAAAGGAATTATTTCTGCATGATTCAAAATTTAGGGGAGTTTAATAGTAATACTATTTAGCCTAAGAAAATCATTCTGAGAGAGAATAATGACTCATTTAGGGCAGATGATTAATACATTTGTAAAATCAAATAATCGATAATATTAAAAATATACTAGAATGATGTGATAAATATTCCCAAAAAAATAAGGGGTCAGAACTATTAAATCATATCTTTCTTAACCCATTATCATAATTCTTTTCTGGTGTTGCCAAACAAATATTTGATATCTAGAGTTAACAATGATGTTGAATTGGGTGGGAATGAAGCAGGCACCAAGGAGGCAAATAATGGATGCAGGCGAAACATTGCGGATCAGGATCAGGAACTGTGGTCCTTGTGAATCCGTTGCAATTAAATGACTTTAGGATTACTAGCTACTTTTTACCCCCTTGCATGAGCGGCTTAATTAGTAGTAAATTGCTGTAAATTGATCAGAGCCTTGGTGATATGGCTTATGGCCAATCACATTACCTTTGTAATTTTGTAGTTAGAACAAAATCCATACCATATTTTATTAAATAGACTTTTTTAACAACCATCTGATTAAATAAAAAAAAGAATCAGACATGATCTGGATAGATTTTCGTCTTGATATGGTACTCAAAGCTATAACTACACTATATATTCATCTGAGTTACAGTAATCACAAGTGTCCATGAGGCAAATACAAAGAAGGTGGAATACCCATTAACAACTATCATTACATGGTTTCCCTCCCTTTATAGTTTGAATTAACAGCTTCAACCAAAAATAATATGGGAACGCAATCCACAATATTATGCAGATTCAGCATAAGAACCCAGAGAACCATTAATAAGAAATTAAACAATAACGAGGCATGGGATCATGAATTCATGCAGGCAGACGGCAAAACTGGCTCAGGTGAACTTACCGTTAATGAGCTATAATTAACCAACAACGGCAGAATCTTCATGTTTGGCTGTGTCATTGGGACTAACAGAACCCATCTCAACGGTAGGATCCAAGCCTTCATTTGATCTGCCCTTTTCGTGTTGCAAACGCTCAGAATCCCGCTCAGGATACACCTCAGATTGCAATGAAGGAGCAATGTTATTCACATGTAGCCATGTCAATTCCCATAAACTATCACCGCCTAAGGCACTCCTTTGCACCAGAATGCCCCTTGCCTTCATAACGAGTAAGGTATTTTTCAGAAGCTCAGGCACTAGCTCTTGAAGCTTCTCACTCTTTTTTCCCCTAACTTTCACTTTCATATATTTTTCCATTCGGCTTAGCACCCCCAACCATAGTTTGCAAAATGTCGACAATTGGGATAGTTCTTGGAGTAGCTGAAGATATACTTTAGACAAGAGCTTCATGGCAAAGATAAGGGTGCCTTCCATGTTGCGGTAATCCTTTTGAGACTGTCCTTGTGCAATTTCAAGCAGATCATCAAGCACAGTGAATATGACCAGATCAAAGCACTGTAACCACACGTTATGCGAGAGATAAATCCCATCAACTCCAGTCAAGCACTTCTGCAATGATAATATAGCATGGTTTCTAACCTCCTCTCTCTGGTCTAAACATACTTTCCTTAGTCCCTGCACTAGCCTTAACCACATGTCTCCAATGTCCTGAGACAATTTTGACACTTCCTCCTCCCCCATTGTCTGCCTAGCCTCACTAGTCCACTGAACTAAGCAATCAACAGACCCTGCCATGAGATCCAGTGCCCGTACAGAACGCTCTGCCTGTCCAACTCGAGATTCAGCAAAGTGCCTAGCAGCTTCTACACAGAGAACATAATTAGCTGGTAGCAAGTGGGCTCCATCTGACATTATGAACAATAGTGCCTCAAACCCAACCTCAGATGCTTCTAGGTGCTTAGCCGTGATGGAAAGTAGTGATGTAATTGTACGCCATCCTAACTGTGATCTGATATGAGAAGCATTTGCCTTCACAAGGCGATTGACTTCCTGTGTAATCTGCTCACAGTATGCATCAGCAACTCGAGCATCAAGCTTCAAGACTAGCTGCAAGGACCTCAGAAGTTCATCAGCAATGCTCTC
>JANTPZ010011308.1:0-10899 GCA_025593235.1 Vachellia pachyceras | reverse complement strand
GTATCGACTATTTAACTTGCATTTTATTAGAGGTTATATTGTTTATGTGGGATGACTGTACAGTAATTTTGTCAGATATATAAGATCATATAAAGAATATTACGTCGCAAGAGAGGGGCTTAATCATCAAAATGTCCCAATGAGAAGTAATGAGTATAACCTTACTGTGATTTCTGTTGCATATTTCTCAATTATTGTTAAGCTTTTGATAATTAAGTTTTTTTTTTCTTGGGACCTTGAAGAGTAATTCCCTCTAACAAATTACTCTATATGTGGATGCGTATATTAGTATGTACACTAAGGAAACAGCACAGTTTTGTATCAACAGGTGCAAAAAACTGATCGTTTATGTGACCAAAAGTTGACAAACTGCAACATAATGAATGGCAAGGATCACATCCTAATTAATGAGCATCGAATCCAAATTAGGGCAAATAGTGCCACACGTGTTGTGAGTGTGTGTGTGGAGGAACACTACCAGAAAAATGCCATTTAGCGACGGAAAATCTGTTGCTAAATAGCTATTTTCCGTCGCTAAAATGAGAGTCGCTAATATTTTCTGTTGTTAAATGTAAATTTTCTGATGAAAAATAGCCATTTAACGATGAATTTTTCCGTCGCTAAATGGCATTTTTCTGGTAGTGAGAGAGAGGGGGATTGCATTTATTAAATTAAGGAAGCATGCATGCGTATAAAAAATTGGACTGGACCAGCCGGATCATCTCAGATGGGGAAGAGAAATGAATAAAAAAACTCTTACGTTTCACCCAAAAGGATGAAAGTGGATGGTATTATATATTACACTCTATTTCTTTTTTTTTTTAACTACATTATGCTTTAATCTAAAAGTTAGTTGATTTTTTTTAGAAGATTAAGTAAGCTAAATAAATTACTGAAAAATATTCATTTATATGTATCATTAGATTATAAGTTAAGTAAATTAGTTTTGAGAAAAATAATAAATATAAATACTTCAAAGTAATTTATTTATTTTTCCAAATCTCCCAAAAAAATCAACTAATTATCAGATATTTTTTTTGGGTAGTGAAAGAACAAAGGTAGTATTATCTAGTGTTGGTTGTTTCCAGGGTGCACGTGGTGGTGCAAGGCAATTGGAAGTAACTATAAATGGCATTGGTGAAAGGGCTGGTAATGCATCATTAGAAGAGGTAAAAAATTTTTTTTCATCTTGTCTATTTTCTGTATTGTATAATACCTCTTTCTATCCTAAATGTAGAATTTATTTACCTAATTTTATTAGATTAAAAATGTTAGTTTAGTTAGTTAATATAACATTTGAATAAACACGTACGTAATTTAAATCGTGAAATCCATGTATTATAACAGCTCAACTCTATATTGGTTCTAAAAGTTTTCTACTTTTTAAGATGCCAAAATTTTGGCCGTTCGACAAAGATAAAAGCTGGAGTAGTTAATTAATTGGATATCTATTGAACTTGATGACATTACACAAACTTCTTTTTTATTTTTGAAAATTATATAAATTTTCCTCGACAATAAAAAAATAAATTGCATAGTCTCCTTTAAATACATAAATTTGCCTAATTTATTTATTTTTTGCTCTCAAGGTTGTGATGATATTGAAATGTGGAGCGCATCATGTGCTTGGAGGACTCTATACAAGGATCAATACACGACAAATATTTATGACAAGCAAAATGGTTTTATATTTAAAAAACATATTATTTTAATTTTAGCTTTTTTTCTTCTGTTGATGTTTATATAATATGGTGCATTCATTTTCATAACAAAAATTTTCAATAGGTTGAAGAGTACACTGGCTTACATATACAGCCAAACAAGGCACTTGTTGGGGCTAATGCGTTTTCTCATGAAAGTGGGATTCACCAGGTTGGTCTAAAACTACTACATCCGATCTTTAATATAAGAGATATTTGATTTTATTATAGAGATTAATGAGGCTAAATGCATTATTTACGAATACTTATATTTATCATTTTTCTCCAAACTAATTTACTTGACTTATAAATCTATATATACATAAATAATTACTTTTAATTATTGTATTAACTTAATTAATCTTTTCAATAAAAATCAGCATGCTCTTATATAAAGATCAAAGGTAGTATCTAGCACGTTAATTACAACTGAACACTAGGGTTAGTACCAGTAATTCTGGTCATCATGGTTAGACTTTGATGTTTAAAAAATGACTGAGGTTCTCAGTTCAATAGCAGTAATGATCAACAAAAAGGAACATTAGGGTTTAGTTAGTTAATTGCATATTAATTTTCTGAAATATTAAATCATGTATAGATAAATTCCATGACATATAATGAAATGCCCTGTAAGTTGTGAGACGATAGATTAATTAAGGGCATCATAAGAGTTATTATTTGTTAAAACTTAAAAGTTTAATAAAGTAAGCTTATTATTGAGTTTTAAAAAGAAAACTATCATAATATAATCTAATTTCGACTTTTGAAAGTTCAGACTATAAAAATTTTCCCTTAGCAAAAGAGTGTGTTTGTGTGTAAAACTATTCATTTAATATTTCTTATTAATTTGTTGAGTTTTAGGTTTTAAATTCAAAGCTGGATTGTTATTTGGGCTTGACACTTCTGTGCTTTTATATAATTAAAATTCATAACAAGACAAGTTATTCATAAATGTAATTCACTAATCTTTAAAGGATTAAGATACATATAATATTTTGAAGTATTTTCTATTGTACACGTAACACCCTAAAATATTTTATGGTACATCCAACGTAACAAATGAATTATTTTTTTCTCCTTAGTGTTGGATGCACCAAAAAATATTTCAAAGTGATCGAAACACAAAAAATATTTAAGAAAATATTTTCCTGTACTGGATATACTTTAACCATTTTTTAAAATGATTCGTGCTGAAATATAACTTTGAACAAATATTAATTGTTAGGCAACTATACAACTTAATTTACTCGATTGGTGTTTATTCTTTTGCACACACGTTTTCAAAATACAAGTAATTTTCTATCAACTTAGTCAAAAGCCACTGTTTTGCTGTTCAATGCAATTAAACTTTATAAGTAATTAATTCATTATAATTAAGACAGGGCATATTTAGAAAGCTTTACAAATTTTCTACTTACCTATGGTCACAACTATCATTACTAATATTATCTCCAATCCTTAATATAAGAGTTAATTAATTTTTTTGAGGAGATTACAAAATTTAAATAAATTACTTAATTGTAACATATATTATAAATACTAATGTGTATCATTAGATTATATGTCAATTTATAAGTTAGGCAAATTCGTAAGGAGAAAAATAATAAATATATAATTTAATTAGATTTCTTATTATAAAAATACTTGACTCTTATATTAAGGAACAGAAGCAGTATCATATGGTTTATTGATGAGGCAGTTAAATTAGATTTATATTGTAAATCAAGAGGAATATGTGTATATGAAGTTATTCTCTTCATGATTCATGATCATCGCATTTTTCTTCCTTATACTTCGTGTAATATATATTGGGATTTAGCCTGAGTGATGAAATAAATGATTAGAATTTACTCTGTTTAATTAATTAATATTTTTCTACCATAAATAAATAAATTCGTATTATGATTTTTATACAATTATTATATCTTACTAATTTTACCTGTTTTGTAGGATGGAGTACTAAAATATAAAGGCACATACGAAATCATATGTCCTGAGGATGTTGGTTTTGAAAGATCCAACCAAGATGGAATTTTACTCGGCAAGCTTAGGTCTGTTTTTAATTTATAAATTTCACTTTCTTGATATATATATATATATATGTATATAACTCTTTGATCGTATTTATAAGGTAAGGGGATAATGTTTTAGGGAGATTTAGCCTCAGGTCCCAAATAGACAAAATATTTAAAGAATTGTCCCATGTAGAAAAATATTTAATGAGAGGTCCTATTGACAACATGAAGTGTTGTCAACACAGCACATGGTGTTGTCAATACAAGGACCTCATGTTGTCAATAGGACCTCTCATTAAATATTTTTTTTCATGGGACCATTCCTTAAATATTTTGCTTATTTGGGACTTAAGGCTAAATCTCCTAATGTTTTATTTGGTCTATTTAGAAATCATATCATTAAATTTTTAAGTAAATGTACAATTTTACCCTACACTTATTATGTATTGACTTTATTATTATGTGTTATAGTAAGTATTAAAAAAAGATAAAAATTGAAAAGTTGTTAAATTTTAAGGTAATGTTGATGAGATTTAAATTTTTTATCAATGTGAAACATGCTGAAAGTAAACTACTCCCTCCATTCCTTATTATAAGAGACTTATAACTAATTCATAAATACCCATGAAAACATTTAAAATCATTACATTTATCATAAAATTCAATTGATTTTCAGTATTACCCTTATTAACTACACTAAATTTTAACATATCATATTAATTTTCACTCTCTCACTATCCTTATTGAATATGAACATATATGAAAAAATATTTAATACTTATTGAAACTATCAAAACATATAGAGATTATAGAAATTATCAAAGAAACCTTTTAAAAAATCTCTCATAATTAGGACAGAAGGATTGTATACATCTTCATGTCTTGGTTGAATAATTCATTTAGGTTATCCTCTCTTAACACACACCTTTATGCTTTTCTGATGCAGTGGACGTCATGGCTTGAGAAAGCGACTTGAAGAGGTGTGTGTGTGTGTGTGTGTGTGTGTGTGTTTTGTAATATCATATGAACTGTGTCAGTCAAATTATTTTGTATTCTTTCAGCTGGGGTACGAGCTCGAAGATGAACAAATCAATGCCTTGTTTCAGAGTTTTAAAGCATTGGCTGATAAAAAAAAGGTAAGTGTATATACACTATATATCCAGTTTTTAATATATAAGGGTCAACGATTTTTTTTGTTGGAAAGATTACATGATTTAAATACATCACTTTAAAATATTTATTTATAGATATTATTTGATTATATATTAATTTATACGTGAAGTGAATTAATTTGAGGGAAACTGATAAACATAAACACTTTAAAGTAATGTATCTATATTTTTACTTAAAAAATTCAATTACATTTTATATCACGATGGCATAATAACTACCAGTTTGCATATATGGTGTTTTATTACTTGCTGCCGGTAACAATTAATGCATAAGAAATAATGTTGTTGCAAAAGAATGAACACTAATTTTCAATCCAAGAAAATTAATTAATTAAAGTTTAATTTATTAAGGGTTATAAGCATATTCATTTAAATTACATTGAAGCCCATTAAATTGTAATTCTTCCTATTATTGTTCAAATTTGAAGAAAAATGGCGATGCTCTTTAAAATATCTTATCTTTCACAAGAGATAAGGGAATTATATAAAGAACCATCAATTATGGATCTATAAGGACTGAAACTAACATTTGCATGAATTCTTCTCAACGTAATTCAAGTAATTTTTTTTAATCTCTGCAAATTAATTATTTAACTCCTAAATTTAGGATAGGGGAGGGAGTGATTATGCATGCATGCTCTCTTTTTCACTTTGTTGAAAGAAAAAAACACTTTTCTTCTTATTGCATGACCCAAATGTCTTTTTTTTGTCCTCAGAGAGTTTCTGATGCTGACCTCAAAGCATTAGTATCAGGTGGGGTCTCTCAGACAAAGCATTAGAGAAACGTCAAAATCAAATATCTATGGAGAGAGTTTGTAATGAAATTGCTTTTGCGGTATGTATTGGATGGTATTCTTTCTACATGTTTAATTAAATATTTGATTTAAAATTTGTATTATGTGGTGCTCAAATCATGAAACTTTTTTTTTTTATGTCTCTCAAGTTAAATGGTTGGGTTTAAACAATGGGAGAGTAATTTTTGTATTTTGATTAACCCTACTAGTCTTGGATGAAGTGGTGATTGGTGAGAGATAGATAGGCCTTGCCTTGCTTTTATAATAATCTTGCTAAGTTGATGCATTTCAGTATTATTTTAAAAGAATAAGAGAATCGCTATGAGGTTCTAATAAAGGAATTTAATCATCCATAACGAGGGGTGGAAATAAGTTAAATGGCTTGTTAATGGTATTTGGCCTGTTTATAAAAAAAGGTCATGTCAGGATGTATTTAAAGGGCATAATGTGTAAATAGACCAACTTGTTTCTTTAAGGATGAAAGTTGACTTGTTTACATATTAAAAAAATAAAATTATATTTATAATATACACTAAATTTATATTATATATAATGTCTAATTTTCATTTTTATATTATAGACACACACATAAAAGTACTTGAAGATTTTGATTATTCCCTTCATGTAATTGATTATTTATCTCTCCTCAATACTCGCTAGTATGTCTTTTAATTGAATTGATGGTTGTTGAGATTTTTATCTCATCCCATTGCTGTTAATATTTTTAGGTGATAGCATTTGTGCTGAGACGTCTAGGAAGGTTCTGAAGATTTGCACATGGTTATTTCTATTGTATAGCCTACTCCTATATTAATGTGTTCATGAGATATTTATTGCCATTGCAGGCTCATGTTTTAGCATATTATAATACTTTTGATCATGTTATTTTGAGATTTTTATTATAGCAGGCCGTAGGCCCCAAATCCAATACAATAATTTTATTTTGGAAACTATAAATTTGAGTAGGTGTTTTGTCATATATATACTCTATAAAATAAAAGGTATATACAATTTTATAAGTATGAAAGTTGAGTTTGAGGTGAAATGTGATTACGATTTTCAAAGGCTAAGGCCCATTATTTTTATATTGATTTTTGTAGTGTGATTTGGTAAAAAAATAACCTAGTAAAGTCTTATTATCCATGATGACCCTCAGATATAGGTTTACCATTTTCTATAATGGGTAAGTTTTAAAAAGGGGAATTGATTCTTTTAAGCATGATAAGTGTTTTGAAGTTATGTTTTAATCTTTTACATAATGTATAAATAAATTTTGAAATCAAATATATTTTATAATCATGACTAATTTTGTTAATATAACGATTTAGGGAGTTACACAACTTGTTTAGGAAAACCGTTGTTACAATATTATGGATAGCCAAATGCTACCTAGTTCTTGAGAATCTTTTTATTTGACAAGACACTTCTCAAAAATATTACTCAGTTGGACTTGGTAGGATATGTCGTTGTGACTCGTTTTTGAACTTCTAGGACCAAAATCCGAATATGACACTCGCCACCCTTTTTCAGTTGGGTGAGTTGTCAGTAAAGTTCAAGGTATTTGGCTTGGGACTGTTGGGAGAATATGGTTTCAAGGGCATACCGCATAGTCACGGAGGTTTTGTGTTTCACAACCTGGGCTGTTAATTTTTGAAAGAGGGAGGAAATAAGAAGAGAAAGATTCTGTTGATCTTTGTTTGAATCTTTTTATGTAAGACGGGGTTGGGGTTCCATCTGGATGACAAGGAGTGGGAGGTGGATCTGCATAATGGAGCAGCAGAAATAAAGTTGACCATAGAGATAAGGAAGCATTTCCAAATGACAGTTCTTACTGCTAAGCTAAACAGTAAGAAAACGAGAGATATTAGGTGGAAGAAACTGTGGTGTGGGAGTTGGTGAGGAGAGGGGTTTCTAAAGTGGAAGAAGAAGAAGAAGAGTGAGGAGTGGGACTTTTAATTAGATGAATCTGTCGTCATTTCTGACTATGGGGACTCCCATACCATTCTAAGAAACAATGAATGAAGAACAGTTAAAAAAATAAGAGAGATGATAATCACAATATTAACATTCAATTCATTTTCACAGTTTTCCACATAATGGATATTAAGCTTTCTAGACTACTCTGCTGGGGCCGGCTGTACATAAAAAAAATATCTGCCATTCATTTTCACAGTCAACAAGTGGCTTTTGTTGTGCGATAATGAGAATCTTTTGGTGGTGATGGTTTGGGCCTGTTTGGGAACACGGTAGAAAAGTGTTTTTATATAACTGAGATAAATATGTGAAGGAGATTATCTTGTTTTACGGAAAAATATTGTTAAAAGAGTTTTTGACTTTTCAAAACGGAATGTCAAAGAAGCCCATTGTTGACGATGTACAATAGTAGAATCTATTTGCATTATTGGGTAAAGAGGCAAAAATAATCCGGAAATTTTTGGAAATGGGTATTGATCATATGTACGAAAGTTATTGATGGGCCATTTTGGATCTAAAAGTTTTAAAATAGGGAATTTTCACACATTCTGTTAAAAATATTAATTTTAACCGTCATATCTTCAATGAAAAAACTAGTCAGCTTTGAAGCATTGACAGTGGTAATGTTAAAAATTGACATAAATTAGACAATGGTCACACTTTTATTACCAATATCAACTTTTCATTGGGTCTTACGTAGTGCCAGTAAAACAGGTTGAGCTCAGCCCACCAATAACTGATGTTTAACCAACACATCAAACCCGTTTTTTTATTTTATATTTTTTACTTTTTCATTTGAATATTTTTGCAAAGAAAAAAGTAACATTAAATTTTAATTTTAGGAAAAACAATACCTAATACATTAAAAAATCGTATAAAATATTTTATTTTTTATATCAACTTTCTATATAATACTATATTTAAAATTATAACAAAACATTAATACTTATATTTTTTAAAAAATTTAAAAATATGTTATTATTAAAAATTTATTAATAGGAAGATAATAATAATAAGAAATAGGTAAAAAGAATTTTAGTTTTTTTAAATAATTGTTTGGCAGGTTGGCCCCGCTGCTAAAATAGCAAACCTTTGGAAGTGGTGAACCAATACAAGCTGACCCGTATTTCCACCCGTAACTTTGCGTTAAAGGATTTATTTTAACTTGAGAATTGATTTTTACCAACGACATGAGACGCAAAGTTTGAGAGAACAGATGGGGAAATAGCATCTACGAATCTCCTTGTATTTTATCAAAAGAAAAAAGAAAAAATAGTGTAGCTAACAATAAATACTGTAATTTAGAAAGATACTAGATATTTTATTTACATTTGAATCTAAATAAGTAATAAAAATGACAATTGCAAACCTGATAAAGGCACTAACGACGAGGACAAAACTTATATCAAGATGCTTACATTTATTATGTCAAGTTATTTAATCCCATTTATTATTTTGATATTATTAATTGTTAAAATTTGTATATATACTTGTAAATTCACATGTGATACTTATAAAATTTTGGATCAATTCTTGTGTAAATTAAGATTTGTAAATTTTTCTCAATGGATTTGTAAAATTTCATATGAATATTTTTAGCTGTTAAAATGCATATGTACACTTAAAACTCCATCTATAAATTTGACATGATAGATATAAACAATTTAATCTAAGTTTGATTGTAATTATAATTATCCATGGTGGGAAATAAAAATTGAGATCCCAAACATATATTACTAGGCTTATGGCACTTTGAGGGCCAAGCTTTAAACAAATATTCCATAGCCCAAACATAAACTATTATCCAAAGTCATATTCTTATTCTTGCTTTACTAAGCAAAGCCATGTTGCTATTGGTTAGTAACGGAAATTTCCCATGGCTGATTTTAGCCTTACAAAATTCGATAAAATAAAACTTCATAGGTAAATTCTTCCACTAGTTTATTTTAATTTTTGTAGTGTTATTTTATCAGTTTCAAGTTTCACCGGCTCGGACTGGACCGGTCGAGTCAAGCCAGAAACCAGCGACTCGGTCGGCAATCCGGTCCGAGGTGGGGTTGAACTCGGTTCCTGACGATTCGGACCAACTCGCCATAGCCCGATAGTAACTTGGTCGACTCATCGAGTTGGGGGAGTCAACCGAGTTACTTTTGATAAAAAAACGTAGAATGGACTCAAGGGAGATGAGATCCTGATCCAACGGGATTAGTGTTCTCTTGGTGGTGCCTGGAAGATACAAAAGGAAGGAGGCTGAATGGTATTGAAATCAAATGCCACTAATCAGATGCAAAGATCAGCGATCACAAGCTTACCTTCACCATTCCCTCAGAGCAAATCCCATCAAACAGAAGAAGACACTTATTAATGCCCATCATATTGGCTTCTCTCAGAGATTATATTTAGAAACCCTCAAAGAGGTTTAAGATGAAGAAGAGATGAGTGGAGTGAAGGAGCTATGTCGACGCTTTTGGAGGTGGTGGCAGAGGCGTATAGTTGATGAAGAGAGAGTAGAGGGAAGAAGATGGATAGATGGTGGCAGATCATAAATTTAACATGATGAAGAGAGAGTACGGATGGTGCTGTAGATGTGAGGCTACGGATGGATATGATATGATAAAGAGCAAGGAATGTGAAACCGGACCGGCCGGAAAATCGGTCCGGTTTGGTGACTGACCCCGGGTCAGTCCAAACCGGTGTGAACCGGTATTAACCCATCTGACCCGCCGAGTTGGGCGGGTCAGACGGGTTAATTTTTTTTTTTTGCATGAATCAACCTTAAAAAATAAAAACAAGGGTGACCCCCCAAAATGTCTGCCTACCCCACAGCCCCAGTGCCCCCTCCATCGACGGATTCGACACTAATTCCCCACTGCCCTATGTCACGGGCTTAGAGTTTACCTGATGTAAGCTCCGTGCAGCCTAGCAAGTCTTGCTCGAACTCAACCTCCTGATCCTGCTAGTAAGCCTTCCTAAGGACTTAACTTAGCTATGAAAACTAAGAAAGCCTAAAGAGAGAAACTTGAGAGATGGAGAGCTTGGGAGAATGCTTATGAATTCACAAATGCTTGGATGGTTACAAATGGCCCCCTTAGGGGGTATTTATACTACTCCACCTCCTCAATGGACGGTGGAGATCGACTCGATCCAACGGTCTATATCGACCCTCCAGAATCTTCTCTTAAAATATTAATATCCATTTACACATATGAAAAATGTGTAGAGGATTCTAGAGAAAGCTAGAGAA
>JANTPZ010011307.1:0-25643 GCA_025593235.1 Vachellia pachyceras | reverse complement strand
TTGTCAGTATCATCAAGCCAAGGATGGAGATGGATGGGTTGAGTACAAAGGTTCTCTGGCTTTTGAGAGAGCTCAAAAGGTAATATAGTTTCTTTAAATTCAAAGCAAGTATTGTTCTCTGTTACATTTTCTTTAAATTCACATGGCATTTTGCTGAATATAGTTTCTTCTCTTCATAGATGGAGATTCCTCGAGCTTTTGTTTGTGCGGAGAGCAAGATCTTTGATGTGTCAGAATGGGCCATTTGTCAGGTCAATTGTCTCTACATACGTACTTTATTAGTGTTCATGAAATTTACAGATAGAGAATTGAAAAGATATCTAGGAACAGCAAAGGTAGACCATGTTAACGTGTACTTGCAGGGTTTGATTGGGTAGGGATTAAGATGTGACGTATAGAAAGGGAGTGAGAATCATTTATGCTTAAATGGTAAGGTACGGATCGAAAATTGTGTGGCTTCCATTTGCAGTCGCTCTTGTAAGTTTATCTATATCAAATATTAATAGTTAAAACTACAGATTTTTTAGTCATTTTTATCTTTAGTCTTCTCTGCTAAACATGAGCAACATTTTCATCTGTGTTCACTTCTTTAATAAATATCTGCCTGTTCTAGAAAGTGCACATCAGAGTCATATCTGGTAAAATCCCGGGTCACATTCATGCCACATCTAGGTTATTCGGTTGCCATTTTATTCTATAAAGAGCAAGTTTTAGGAACCTGGTTCTGGGACTCCCTGATTAGTTCAGACTCCAGAATTTTTGGTAAAACCTTTGGTTGAGACAATATTTACTCATGTTGCTTCCTTTTGCAATCCTCTCACAAGGCTTAGTTCAACTGTTGAAAAGGAATCTTGAACTTAAAAGATGGCCTGTTCTTGTTTCTTGCAGGGAATGGCTTGTAGGCCAAATACCCATCGACCAAGCTTCCATGTGAACATGGTTGGCCTGGAGAAAAGCCCACGATGTAACTCCAGCCGATATCCATGGGATTTGGATGCTGAAATGATGCTGGACGAAGATGAAGAGGCATTTGAGCTGTGGCTTCAGCAGGCTCTTGCCGATGGCCTCTTCTGCGAGACCTCCAAGCGTCGCAAGAGCTGGAGTCCGTTCAAATTGCCTCAGAAGAAAGGGAAGAAGCAGGGGCGAAGAACATCATGCTGAAATCCCTAGATGCAATAATTATTTAGTTCATTTGCCGTGTCCAGGGAATGATGGAGCAAACATCATATTGTTGAATCAAGAGATGGGTTCCTGAGATTAATGCGTACAGTTATGATGATGATGATGAGCTTGCAAATTTAATCAACGTTGCTGAGAGTGGTGGTGAGGCTGTATGTTTCATGGCTGGCGAGAAGATCCAACCATTTCCCATCTCCCTTTAACTGCAAGGCATTAAAATACGCAAATTTTCTTTGCATTTCCAGTTCAGAATACCAAAGAGCATAAGCTGGTTTTGTGGGGACGACTTTTGGTCCTTTTTGTAAATTACTAGCTAATAAAAATCTATCACTTGCCTTCTGACTTAGATTATCAGCATTCAATATCTTACACTTACTTTTCTTTTTCTTTTTTAATTTAAGTCGCTACTCTAGACATTTACCTATTATCCTAGTGATGGTCGGTTGGCCAGAAAATGCATGGGCGACATGTTGACAATGACAAGCTCAGTTAAAAAGGAAATACTAACATTGTTTGTTATGGCATTAGAAAAGTACATTAGCGCAAATTGAAGTAAACCTTTTTCCATGCATTTACCTCAAATCATAAATCACATTTAAAGTGTATCTTCTACAACTATTGCAGAGGGTCACATTTACAATTTTGAGTTTGACCCCATTTTTGCCATTAATTTACTTATCCCTTCACTTATCCATGGGTGTATTAGCAAGATGACATTTATTTAGTCTTCTTAGGAAACGTTTGAACCCATCTGATTGTGTGCGCGCCCACACACATATATAGAAAGTTTCCATGTATAGGTATTTTAAAGGAGATCGAGAAATTAATTAGTGGTTTCTTTTGCAATCAAAGTCTTGAAATGAAGAAAATGAATCTTATCACATGTGAAACTATGAAAGCAAATAAGGAAGAGGGAGGTTTGAGTATTAAAGATCTCATTTGTGAAGTTATGTTGGGGATTGCTCACTAAACCTAACTTGTTCTGGGTGCAGTGCTTGAGATGCAAATATTAGTATGGAATGGGAAAATCTCATATGTGACTAAGAAAAGGAATCTATCGGTAATTTGGAAGGTCATCACGTCGGTTTGGACAAGCTTTTATAAAGGTGTGTGAATGAAAATTCAAAGTGGATGCAAGACTAAGGCATGGGATGAGCCATGGACTCCATTGGATAGACCTCTTTCGGGATTATATGGATAAGAATTCTCATGCTCTTAACTTTAGAGTCCATGGTCATTCATTTTGTGATGCCATCAGGTGCTTGGGACCTTAGTAAATGGAGCCTATTTCTATCTAACTTGGTTCTCTTGTACATTCAAATGGTTCAGCCTTCTAGAGGTTTTGCCAATGACACTTTTTGTTGGAGGAAATCAACTGATGAAAAATTAGTATTAAGGCAACGTAAAAGATGATATATATACTCAACAAACTCATGCTCCTTGGCATGAATGGAAGGAAATCTGGCGATGGGAGATTCCTAATAGAGTTAAATATTTTATGTGATAGGTTATCCACAAGAGACTTCCAACAAATTCCCTTAGAGCAAAATGCAAGTTAAATTATAGATCTGAGTGCCCCTATGAGTGTGGTTGTGAGGAAAATATTCTCCATTCCCTAAGACCCCCTATATATTTCTATATTCTTTTCTAGTGACTTGTGGGATTGGATAAGCTAGAACCAAACCAACAATCCACAAGCAAGGATGTTGACAAGATGGCTGTGGAGCAGGGCATTTGGTGTAGCATGCTGGATGGCCTAGAAGAACCGTTGTATGAGAGAATTTGAAGATCCCAGCATGGAACCAATGGAGCTTGTTTCTAAGTGCGTCTACAAACTTATGGAGGGAGTGCAGAACTGTCACTACAAGCATGCTATATATCAAGTACCACCGGAGAGAATGAACCGCAAGTGAAGCCTTCCCCCATCTGGAGCTATGCGAATCGATGTGGATGGCTTTGTTAACAACCAGCACCACACGGCTTGTGCAGGTGTTATACATGATGAATATGGTAACATGTAGAGGACTTTCAAAAGAGTATTGGCTTTGCATCACCAACAGAGGTAGAAATGCATGCCATACACAGTGGCTTGTCATTATGCCGAGCTAGAGGTTTCATTAGGATCAAATTTTATACAGATTCTCTTAAAACCATTCAACTCATTTTTTCTAATTGTGGCTCTTTGCATCCTCTTTATTAGGAGGAAAGGGATATAAGATCACTTATCTTACTGGATTAGGATGTTGAGATTATATCCTGTCATAAGAAAGCATTTGGTTATGCTGATCAGCTACTCAAAAATGGACATCTAGCAAGTTCAGAGTATACATATTTGTATCAACCTCCTAACTTTTGTTTAGTTCCCCCCGGGAGACATGGTAATAGGGTTGGGAGCTACCAATCTAGACTCTACTAATCTGTAACTGCTAGACTAGCTAAGCTTTGCTTGTAAAAAAAAAAACAAAGAAAAGAGTAGTTATAGCTGAGCTCCAAGTATTTACAGGAAGCATGGAAATGGTTACGGAAACAAATATTCTTGCGACCTAAACTTATGAAATAAGACCAGAGTGAAGTATTAATCTGAAAATTATTGTACAGAAGGCTAATGGAAAAGAGTTCAAGTTAATTATCATATTATTATTCTGAAAGTCGTATTATTTTTAAAAGGTTTAATGGTCAATAATATTCTATAATCATGTTTTATCTTTTATAAAAAACTATGCATATGATTTCACAGGAAAATCAACCATTATCCTATTTTGAGTTAAGCCGTAAAAATACCATTTAAGTTTTACTAAAAGAATATAAATGATCATATATTTCTTTGAAGTGTAAAAATACTTTAGAATATTTAAAATAGAAGTAAAAATTTCATAACCGTTAAATATAAGTTAATATCATTATATATGCATATACAAAAATAGCGTGGGCCTTATTACAAAGTAATTGTGTTATCTTCAAACAATTGTTCCTGAAACACCCCAATCTTCTAGTACTACTAGAATATAAGTTGTTTCTCGAAAAAATGTAATGGTTATGATATTTTTACTCATATTTTAAATAGTCAAAAGTAATTTTTTTGTACCTTTAGCCTATCTTTTTTATGTTGCAATTTGTAAGATGCAACTTGCAAGTGAATAAAAAATGTTATGAAAAAAATATAAAAAAATCCAATTAAAATAATTAATTAAATATTAATAATAAAGGTCGATAGATATTCACTTACCGAAAAAAGTATCACTTTGAGACTACCCACATCTAGAGGGTGAAAAATGTCAGAGGATGGCAATTTTAAAAATATAATCTGAAAAAAGGCTCTCTCCAATGATACAATAATAATAAAAAGAAAAAGCTAAAATCAAGATCTCGGATTCGATCTTATATAATAAAGAAACGAAGGAAAATCTGAAATTAAATAGGTCCTTCAGACAACGAGGAGAAGCCAAGAGCTGGGAAGAAGAGGACGGAGACGTGAACATCGGCTCATTGCCTACCGTTTGGTGCCCCGCTGATTACGGTTGTAACCCTACTGCTCCGGTGAGTTCTCCATGCTTGGATCTGTTATTTTCGTTTTACTTTCTCTTCTCGCGATGATTGATCTTCAACTGATATAATTATTTTTTCCTGCTATCGCTCCCTTTGATGCTTTTGTTTGACCCCTGATCAATCTTATATTTTTGAATAACGTATTAATTTGACGTTTTATTTTCAGTAACTAAAACTTTTAATGGGCTGTCGAATTGAAAACCATTCATATGTGCTATTGAGCTGCAGTACATAATTTAATATTAGCATCGCGTTACAAAGTACTGGAATATTGGCTTATGCCCATTTATATTTTAACTTCGTGGAAGGCTATTACTTAACACTTTAGCTGCTAACAGCTCCTAGAGGAAGGGCTGTTCTGTGATTAGGATAAGCTATTGTTATAGTTTCCTTGTAAACTCGATTAATATGTCTTATTTTTTCTATGCCATGTGTACATGACAGAATGATTTTTTAAAGCACTTCTTTCCAGTTGATGTACATGTGGGGAAAATGTTAAGAAATATGGATTTGTCCCCTTCAGTTCAGGTTTTCGATTGAATTTTGTATTTTTTTGGGGGGAGGGGTGTTTGGTTGTGTGAGCCAATTTACAGAAGTTCATTGATGCAATTGGTCTGAGCCTCTTTATCATTTTTTATCTGGGTGAGGCTTGAATATATCTGTTTGGAGTGTAAGTTTTTTTCTTGTCTGTCAAACCGCGCGTGAGACCAGAATACGTTTTATTTTTGCTTAGATGTGAAGTTTTTTTTTAATATTTTAGTTGATTATTGTTTAATTTGTTGCCTTTAGGCCTCTCTAGGAGGACATTTTAGATATTTTTTTTTCTTTTGATCCATTCAGGGAAGAGCTACTGTCAGTTTGCTATTTTGATTTACTCATCAATCTTTCTATTGATCTATATTCTATCACATACCTGTTTGGAGAGCACTAACACAATCTAAGCTTCCTTGTTGATTTGGACGGGGAGCTGCCAATCCTGGTTTGTCAGCACTTGCTCATATCGTTTGTGCAAAAACTGTTTATGAAGAATATTGGTGTTGCCTTGCGTTTATGAAAACATTTGATCAAATTCCTCTTCACAAGGAAATATATATGAATAAATAGTAGCATTTGCTGATGATTTTGAACTGCTGAAAGACGTTACTAATCACTATTGTCAGAACATCTCACACTTTCGGACATTGTTGCAGCCACATCTTGCAAAATTATCCTATGTCTGGTGCGGAGGATAACAAAGAACAAGGACATATGGATGTAAATACATCTAATGAGACCATGCCATCAAACAAGGACCAGGTTGTTTTAAAAAAATTGCCTTCTTGCATGTTTTAGTGAAAATTCAATTGGCAGGGATAACCTTCTCGCCAAATGATTTTTTATTCTATGTTTTTTGGCTTATTGAGTTCCTGAGTCTTGCAGGAGGAGGTTATAAAGAAAAAATATGGAGGGCTACTGCCTAAAAAGCAACCACTTATATCTAAGGTACAACTGTATTGGTGTCCATATATATATATATATATATATATTCTTTCAACTTTATCATATCAAAATTGTTCTGTCATATCTGAAGGTATGCGTTGTTATTCTTTGGCTTAACATTTTTCTATGTACTCCAGGACCATGAACGTGCCTACTTTGATTCTGCTGATTGGGCACTTGGAAAGGTATTTCTGAAAGGAAATATCTAAATGTGATTGCATTGTGGCTGAATATTCATATATTGATTTTTCTTACACTCTGATGTGCCTTAAAACAGCAAGGAGGTGAAAAACCCAAGGGACCACTGGAGGCTTTGCGGCCTAAGCTACAGGTATTTAATCAATGTTATTATATGATTGTATGAAAGTCCTGCTGCTTTCTGAAGCTTGATAAAAATTGCTTCTCTTTTTATAATGACTTTGTTCTTCTGTTTTGTAATTGGCATGCTATTCAGCAATTGGGTAGTCATCTATTCCGTTAAAATGTTATTTGCAGTACCATTAGTCATATGAAGGTTTTTGTTCTTGCCTAATCTTTTTATTCATGAGAAGATTGTTTCCAACTCTAGCAGCTCCAAACCAGTTGTGTGTGTGTGTGTGTGTGTGTGTGAGAGAGAGAGAGAGAGAGAGAGATTAACTGTATCTCAAAGCAATTGTGCTCGCTGACTAGCATCAGATCAACTACAAAGTAACCGTATACAAATATGAGTTACCATTTCTAGTATTCGTGGCAGTTAACAAATTGATGTGGATCATAGCCTTGGGAAGCAAAAGGCTTTGCGCGTTTGTTGTATTAGTTTCTATTATCCAGAATAACAGAAACATGGTAAAACATCTGAACACTATCTAAAGTTTTGCCCAATACACAAATGCATAAAATTTGGGGTCTTCGTTTGGGTCAAGATGGAATGATGTCTTTCCTTCCTATTGAAAGACTTGCAATTTTTACTGCCATATCCTCAAAGTGTGAATGACCAGTTTCCATCTGGCAATTCTGCATTTTCAGCCAACACAGCAGCAAACACGTTACAGGAAGTCTTTTTATGCTCCTTCAGGAGAAGGTATACTTTTTCTGAATTGTTTGCTTTATTTTGTAGAATGCTATTGCTTCTCCTTTTCTCTTTAGCTTCTTCAGGGTAGTGAACAATATTCTGATCTCTGCCTTTTATAGAAGGTGGAAGTGTTCCGACAGAGGATGCACCTTCCAACGAGTAAAGAAGCAGTCAGTCTATTGATGATCTTCTTCGTATTGTTCTGATACCATTTAGTTGTTTTCAACAATAAGTTGTTCATGTATTATTAGTAGCACAAAGACTAATGAATTTGGCCTCCTGCTCTGTTGTTGACTCTTATTGAACCATGATTTTTATGGCTTATGTTTAAATTCCTTTATCTTTGACTTTTGATAACCCAGTACAAATTAATTATTAAGAAGGTGAAAAAGGTTTTTCTGGGAAATATTCTAAATATTTCAGGTTGCTGTGAAAAGAGACAACTCCGTCTGAGATCAATGTGTTGAGTATGTGTTCCTAACATCATCCAAAGAGTGCCATCGAAAAGAAAAATAATATGTTTTTTTAAATATAATTATCTAATATCATTGGCCTAAACATTGCTGGGTCTAGTAGATAATTGTTTTGGTGTGCTTATTTTTTAATCCGCAAAATTTTGCTGTTCGATTCAATGTTGGTCATTCCACAATATTTTTGGTTTAAAAATTAAGCGATTAAATGGATTAATTAAATCCCTTCCATTAAGATCATGTGTTTAAATAGCTAAAACTCTTTCTACCACAACTAATATGTGGTGAAATTTTATTTTTCACAATAAATTTAAAATTGAAATGAAGGGCAATTAATTACGAGTGGTGTTATTAAAGAACTTAAATTCACTCAAAAAAAAGAGGACTCGAAGAAATTCATTGAACTAGTGCTACCCAAAAAAAAAAAGAAGAAGAAGTACCAGTATAATTTATTCTTCAGATTTTATACAAATGCAATGCATTTACTTGGAGAGCATAAATCTCTATTCAGCTGCTCTAAGACGACACAGGATTTCTTTGCATTATAATACAGGATCTTATTTATTCAGTTTATGAACTCTGAGAACTTTAATAAGCAACGCAAGTCGCTGAATCTGGGTGATATATTATCGGGACAGAACTGGAAACTCGAAAATCGTATTCCATCCCAATCTGGGTGATATTGTCTCATTATCAATAATAATCAAATAATTAAATCAAACGTATGTCACAATTTCAATTTTCAATTAAATATTTAAGTACGGATTGACTCCTGCTGACATGGAGGCGTATAGCTACCTCTCTGTTTGGCGGGAAATGCCGTTCTGTATCTTTCTGAGTTTACGTCTCTAAAGACTAACACCAAGAGAAAAAAAACACTTTTGACAACGCCTCTCATGTCTCAACGATTTCCTTCAGAAGTTGTACGAAGCTCTGTAAAAAGTATTTCCATTTTTAATTCTGAATTGATTGAGCATTTTTTGTTCGGAAAGCACTTGTATCTTCTCAGTGAATGAGACACTTTTATTCAAAACACTATCGGATACTAAATGTGGAAGAGCGTTTGAAACTTTGGTTCACTGTTACTTATGCTAGTTTGTTTTGAATGCAGAATTTGGAATTGTTGGAGTAAAACAGATCGAGGCCCCAAGTTTTTTTTTATGTATTTAGCATCCTGAAGTATTTTGTTAAATGCTTTCAACATCTTAAAATATTTTTTAGTGTATACGTTAGTGTTAAGGCATAAAAAATAATTTAGGTGATGAACACCAACTATTTGATGAACAAAAACATTGAGAACTTGAAGGCACCTCAAGGTCTTCTCAGAGAGAGTTTTCATTGCATGATGTCAGATTGTTTTAAGATAAAAGATGCAAAAATGATCCAAATGATTGAATAATAAAGTGTTTATAGGTGGTTTTCTAAGTTCGTCGTCAAAGGCCAAGCCTCAACTTTAAACATGTTGCGGAGACTACCAATTTGAAGTACGGTAGAGGTAAAAAGAATTTCAAGTGGATTGGCGATATGCGTAGAGATTGATAAGAACACCAATAGTGAAAGCACTCTGTTGGATTGACACTAATACTGATAAATGAGAGTTAGAAGAGCGAATGGAATGAGATACGTCCTAATCGTAAATGATGGATACTGGATGCTATACGTACCAACCATTGTAGTGTTGTAGCTAGCTTGTTAAGAATCCTGCTTGGGAAGTCTAATTCATGATATACTCCTTCAAGCTCAAGCTTTTCTCCCGATGGAGTCGGATGGCTTCACAACCGATATCCATCCACATATATAGCACCATTAGGACTTGTTTGCATTAGAACACGGGCTTTCAACAGTATTTTTTTGTTAAACGAGATAATCTCCTAATACATTTGTCTTGTAAATAGTAAAAACACTTTTTCAACGTATTTTTAAACGGTCCCATCTACAGCAAATTTATCCATCGCTTCTGGGAAGCCTCGCCACACAAACAGAGATACGATGGAGGAGGGCCACATGGGCCCATTGATGTGGGTCCCGTCCTTGCGACACGTCCCCATTCCGTATTGCACCATTCTTGCACTGCTATGGGTCCCCCCTTGCAAATATTTTGAGAACCGTCCGTTCTGTGTTGTATGTACCGTACCCTTGCAAATATACAAGTGAAACTCAACCGGGGACTGAACCGGACAAAATAATAGATTAAGGGTCAGTGGATCAGATCGGAGTCAAACTGAGATCAGACTGATGAGGAATAAAAAATTAAAAAATTAATCTTATTACATATTGATACAATTAAACTATCCAAAATTGAAAATTTCAAAAATTAAACAATAAGTTCTATTATTAATAAAGTAATTATTACCAAACTAATCATATACTTATAGTTTATATATTCTCTAACATTATTTATAATTTTTGAAATATTCTCCTAACAAAATATCAAAATATATATGGTAAGGGGTTTTTTTTTAACTTTTAAATTTAAAATTTTAAAATAATTCATCCTTTTTAAAACTAATTAAAAAGAAGATGAGTATATGCATATGAGACAGTGGATCTGTCTGGGGAAGAAGTTCTTATTTTATTTTTTTACCTTTCAAATTAATAATAATAATATTTTTTTAAAAGGTATTTAAAAAAAAGAGCAATCCGATCAACCCACTAACCCATCCGGGTTGATCAGTTCAACCCCAAATCAGGGTCAAACAGCTAACTGAATTGATCTGGAGGTCGGTTCATTGGTTTCCGGTTCGGACTAACCGGTCCGATCGGGTTAGGGAACAATACAAATAAAATATACTGTGCACACCCGAAACGAGATCCCTTGACAGCTCTTTGCCCTTGGAAGGATCTCCTCGTTTGAACCTGCCACAGCGGGCCCCACTAGAATTTATCAAACTTGCAGTCTCATATTTTAATCACCACTAGATCCTAGAATTTAATTAAAAAATTAATAAATATATAATTCTATGTACGATGCACGCATCTGTTATTTCCCTTTTGGTTTAAGCGTTAAGGTGTATCCAGTACATAGTATTTTATTAGATGTATTCAATATCTTAAAATATTTTATGACCTATCTAGCATAATAAAATATTCTTTAGATATGTCTAGTATCCTGAAGTATTTTTTTATATTTTGATGTTGGATGCACCATAAAAATATTTTAATATTCTAGACACAGCTAGAAAAATACTTTAGGATACCGAATGTATCTGAAAAAAATATTTTCTAGTAATATATGCATCACATAATGCTTTTGGGTGAGTGATACATTTGAGAAAATACTTCAGGATATTGGATGCACGTTAATATTTTCCTTTTCTTAACATATTATTATTTGTGTTTTTTTCTTAGAAATAAAGATATTATATTTTGGTTCATTTCATCTTGATATATGTTAATTAGCCTGAGAGAATCATAAAATGATGAACTAATAAGAAGCATTCCAATGTACATTGATTTTCATTCATGATTGCTTTATCTCCTAATTATATGTATGTGTTTATTAATTAAATTTTCCGTGTGCATCACATGAAAATATCTCTGGATATATAGAGAAGATTAAAATTAAAACCTTTCCCCCCACCAAATTCAAAGGATTTGAGGTGTGTGCGTGGAGATATAATCCATATGATTATGTTCAAACTTGATGAACAGGGGGGAATATTATTTATATCTCTTCACGCGTTTTTTTAGATATTTTCCAAATTAATTTTGGAATCCATAATTATTTATATCTTTATGATCAAAATCGTGTTTAATGAAAATGTTAGAATATTTATAGTGCACACTCAGAAGAGGGAAATCATAATCATAAGGGGGCTGAGTGATACGTGAAATTAATTAATAAATTTAAATTTTTTTATTTTACACACTTTAAAATATCAAATTTATTATATTATTAAATTAAAATTAAGATGTAAGTATGCTTTGTCAACATTTTATTGCATAATCATCAATTAAATTTGATGAATCAGCAATTTTCGTTAAAAAAGACTAACGCCGTTAAGTTTGAGGACTGAAAACGTAATTTTTAAATTTAAAGGACTACAACGAAACTTGATGCTGATATAAATGGCAAAAAATATACTTTAGCCTATTATAATCCTCAGATACGATATATGTCTAAGAATGGAGCAAAATAAATTGAAACGGATAATTTTCACCCCAAAAAAATTAAAAAAATGGGGATGGATAATACAAAATACAAATATTTAATGAGTTTCTACTTTGATTGGCTTCATGGCTTGAGACGCCAAAATGAAAGAACGAACGAAGCGACGTGTACGTGAAGCAGTTAGTTGTTCAATCCGTTTTGGCCCAGCAGACGGAGAATTCAGTTATATAAATCTTCAACCATATATCCACTTGCAAGATTCATCGCACTCTCTCCCTCTTGATCACTCTCTCTCATCTCTTCTCAGCAGTCACAATGAGCGATATCCTTGAAGAGACCAGTTTCTTCAAATCTCTGTAAGTCTTTCTGGGAAATTCGATCCAATTCCGATCAACCAATTGTTATAGCTCTTTCTGAGTTCCAAGAGATTCCATGGAAATGAATTTTCTGATACCAGTTACACACACACACACACAATGTGCAGATTGATGGACTGTTTAGAATGCAGAATTTGGTATCGCTGGAAGAGTTGCAAGGCGGATCTGAATTTAGACCAGTTCAACCTGAGAGTTATTGAGCCAGTAGGGTATGGTCCCTATCAGAAGGTTTACCGTTGCCATGAACTGAACAGTAATCGTGTTGTGGCCGTCAAGGAGGTTTTCACGGGCGACGAAGTTGAAGAATCTATAATCGATGACAGAATAGCTTTCCTTAAAGATTTACCCCATCAAAACGTGGTCAGGTATCGATCTTGATTGTTCATGGAGGAAAGGTTTAGATTAATTTAATTTCTTGTATTCTTGAAGATTGGTTCATCAGGCTTTAATTTTTTTTTAAGTTTGGCATTTCTTCAGGTTGCTGAAGACGTGGGAGAGGGGACGTTATCTCTATCTTGTATTTGAGTATATCTCCCCTAATCTGTACTACTTCATGAAACTACCAGAACACTGTAAATATCCAAAACAAACTAGTGTAAGTTAACAACCTTTCTGTTGATTATCATTAACTTACACACACTAGCTTCGGTGGTTCAAACTTGTTTGACCATTTTTATAAAGATTAAAGAAGTTAAATAAATTTTTTAAAAGTATTTATATTTTTTATTTTTCTTCGAACTAAATTCTGCAACTTATAAATTATAAATTGATATATAATGTAATGGTTTGTATAAATAAATACTTGTAGGTAATTTATTCCGGTTAATTAATCTTTTAGAAAAAATAATCTGGTTCAATTGTATCAAGGATATATCTTAGTATATAGTATGTATGGTTTGTGTTGGCGGTTTAATCACCCTTGCCCTCTTGCAGCATTTGTTGTATCAGATGCTCGATGGTGTAGCACACTATCATTCTCATGGGCTTCTCCTCCGAGATCTAAAACCTCAAGATCTGCTAATGGATTTTCGTGATGGTTTCCTCAAGAGAGGTGATTTCGGTCTGTACGGTGCATTTGGAGATCCTAAGCCTTCTGATGTATGATCAATGTTTCACCTATCCCTTAGGGTTTTATGTAGAGAAGCATAGAACGACTTAGGGTTTTATATGTGTTTGTTAATATATATATATATAGGCGTTTCTACGTACTGATGATAGTACACTAATTTACAGATACCAGTTTCAGAGTACACTGCGCCTGAGGTATTGTTGGACTCAAATCAACACTCCCCCGCATCTGATGTGTGGGCCGTGGGTTGTATATTTGGAGAGATAATAACTGGGAAGCCTATATTTCGTACTGGTAAAAACAATCAGGATCAGCTAAAGACCATTTTCCGGTAATTAAATATATTCTATTTCTCTACTACTTCAGAAAGAAACATGAATCATTATTATCATTATGTGCTTGATGATGATATGATGCAATCAAAATGACGAGAATTTCATTTCTTATGAAGTTTGTTAGGCACTCCAACTGAGGAATCTTTTCCCGGAATTAGAGACCTATGTCCTACACTTGCTTTCTACCCCAAGTTCGAACCACTGGTATGTGTGTGTGTGTGTGTATGACTTGTCACAACACAGTTTGTTTGTTCATTAATTTGTTATATTTTGCAGGATTTGTCTAAAAGGTTTCCTGATTTGGAACCAGAAGGCATTGATATTCTTTCGGTACGTATTATCCCCTCTTCGTTCATTCAATGATAATATAGCCAGACAACAAATATACACACAATTGGTCTCATAGCTATAGGTAGAAATTGTAAATTAAATGACTGGTATTAATAATTGTTTGTTGATATATATGGGTTTCTGCTAACGAAGTCTTGTGCTAATTAATTTTGGTGAGTGGCAGAAATTGCTTATTCTCGATCCACATAGAAGAATTTCAGCTCAAGCAGCTCTTGACCATGCATTCTTCAATAATGAATTGTGGTATACACACACACGCTCATATATATATATATATGCATGCTGGTTGTTGAGATAGAGCTGATTCAATTCTAATTTTCGAAGCAAACCACTGATGAAGAGGAAAGTCACGCAAAGCGTTGTTGGACCTAGTGGTGCAAAGTAAATAGATGATGATAATCCAAGAAGCTAGTAACTGGGCACTTCACAGATTAATCATCACATATATGGATCGAGGAATGTGAAGCAGAAGAAAGATTATGATGACTTTTTCCATTTATATGATAATTCTGTTACCCCAAAATTATTAGTCGGGTACTACAGTGAGTCAAGGTTTTGGATACTAGATGTCTATGTTTGGTTGTTGCATATGGATGTCTCGATCCATGTAACATTGTGAAATGTAATACGGGTAGCTTCTTTCTTGAAAAGTTATCCAAACACATTTATAATATAAATAGAAAAAAATGTGTTTTTGTATTGGTTTACATGTTGATTTTGAAGCCATGTAAAAGCTTGAAAGTTGGGATTTTCTAGTTAAACTTTGCCCTTCAAATGTCTCAGATTTTTTTAAGTGGGAGGGATTATGGCATAAGAAATACGACTTTTATTGTTTTGCATTAACATTTTATTGTTCCCTTTGGATCACATTGGTATTATACCTTTTAAAGGATTTTAAAATTTATAAAAATCAATTCAAATCAACATGAAGTAAGGGCTCTTGTTATTTAAGCAAGTACTTCATGTTTGAATCCCAAATTGTGCTTGCCCAAATTTATAACTTTAAAGCATCCCTTAAGTGTAATAGCGGTTGTCATAGAAAGCATCGTCTTATTAATAACAACACGTGAGTGAACAGAATTAATTAGCTTATGATTGGGTGATTGCAAGCCAATAAATCAAATTAATAAATTATTTTAATTAAATAATTAAATTTTAAATCATTTAAATTTGAAATTTGAATTGGGTAATATTTTCAGTGTATTATTATAAAAAAGGTATTTTGAGAATTGGCCATTTATTTATTTTCTTCATTTTGACAATTTGTGTGTATATGTTCCAGAAATCTGGTCGGAATTTACTTTATGGTTAAAAAAAAGTTAATTTGCTACGTACAACTCGCGTGGCAGAAGATTACTTAAGATTTATCCATCCGGTATTACTCCTACTACATATATATACTACAAGTTAGATAAGTAATCATATTAATAAGACTAGTTAAATTTGTTAGTTGTAAAAATGTGTTTATTTTTAAATATTTATTATATTTTTGAAAATAAAATTGATTATATAGTCACTACTTTTTTATACAATATAATTCACTTCTAATGAAATAAAAAGAACTAGAGCCACCCAAGGGTAATTCAGATGGTAAGAGTTGAATAGGATGTGATGTGAGTAAATGTGTAGGTTTAAACCATCACGATGTTGAAAAAAAAGAATTATAATTTTTAAAAAGAAAAGTCCAATTTCATCCTAAAAATTTTCATTACTAAAATTACGCCTTAACAACCGACACGATGTGAATCTAATTTTGAGATGACTCACAAACCTCACGCATGCGATATAGATAGAAGATCAGTGAAGGCTATTTTATAAATACCCTGAATCTGATTCTAACTAATTATAGCATTTAGAAATCTTTCATTAATTATGGTTAGGCGAATTCGTCGAATTTCCATTCCCAACGGTATAACATGCATGCACTACTCCTCTACGTATTAGCATAAAATATTTTAATGACATTAATTTGGTCGTCGAAATTTAATTTCGTTTAGTTAAACCCTAAAATCTTATATTGCAATATGTTAATTTTGTCTTAACAGGCGTATTTTAATTAGGTAGTTGAATTTAATGCATTATGAGGCAAAATTAGTTGACTATTTTGGCGGGAAATACTGCTTGCTCACTCTCTTCTCACGCTATATACATACATATATATATATATATATGGGTGATATTCTCTCCATTCTCATCAGTCAAATCTCTCCAAGTATCCTCATAATCCTGAAACTCTCTAAATTATCTCACTTCTCACGATGTGTGAATTCGTTCACAGTGTCATCAGTTTCTTCGAATATGTGTAAGTATATATCTTCATCTTAAATCTTGAAGTGATTGATGGGTACTTCGAGTTAGGAATTTGGAAATTTAGATCGTTTCCTAGGGTTTGTGAGCATTTTCTGATAAATCTAGCCGAAGGAAAAGTTCAGAATTGCCATGTTCTTCTGTTCATGGCGTTGATCAACGAACCTTGTAGAACTGGCAATATTTCGATTCCGATCAGTCTTGCTGAAGAAAATGATTAAACAGTACTTAAGATTTTGAACTCTTTGAATTATCTTTGTATGCTTAATTCGAATTTTCCGATGTTGGTTCTTGTACACAAAACACAGGTTAATGTTCTGTTCGGCATTGGGAATTTGGAAACGCTTGATTATATCGGCACCTAATTTGGAGCAATTCAATTACGATGTTATTGGCGAGGTTCGAAACTGTGCATTTCACAAGGTTTATCGTTGCCATAATTCTGATGAAGACCAAATGGCATTCATCAAGGAGATTTTCATCCCTGACGAATACGGTACAGAAGTTCGGAGATCTTTGGCTGCTAAAATTAATTTTCTTCGATCAGTCAGTCAAGCAAACGTTTTAAGGTTAGACTCATTACTCAGTATTTTGTAGTTATAATGGGATGAAACGTCTGAGAAATTGCTTTAAATATTCAATAAAAGGTATATTTGATGAAATAATGTACTGTTGTTTTTATGTATATCAGCATGCAGGATTTATTCAGAAAGGGGAAGTACTTGTATATTGTTTATGACTATTTTTCCATTGATCTGAACTATATGATCAATTCGATGCCGAAGTTGCTGGGAGATCCACAGATAAAAGTAAGTCTTTTCTATCACCCCAAAAAAAAAAAAGTAAGTCTCTTCTGAGGTGAGATGGAGTTTGTTTGGGAACACCGTTTTCCCAGTGGTGTAGAGATAAAACCAACTTAAAATCCGTAAAAACCATTTCGAAATTCATAAAAATCATTTTAAAAGCAGCAAAACCATCTAAAAATCCACAAAATACCTTAAAATCTGCATACTCCTTTCGTTCAACAAAATTCCCAAACACAAACGTTATGGGTGAAATAATTGTCTGGAGATATTCTTTTTTTTTAAAAAAAAAAGGCCATAATATCGCTTACAATAACCGTAAATCTTCTGCTGTTCTTTCTTTCGTTCTTTGTTATCAATTTGTTTTCGTTAAAAACAAGCATTTATTCATGCGATGTTTGTTGTTGGACATCTAATGCATGCATTGTATTCAGGAAGAATGAGTTTGAGAACCAAAAAATCATTATCTAAAGATTATTTTAATGTGTACAGAATCTAAAATAAAAAATAATCTTTTAACAGTAAATATTTTTTAAAAATAACATTTTATTTAGAAATGATTAGTTGAAAATTAAAATCATTTCTAGTCTTTAAAACTGTAAACAAACGGTGCATATGTCATCGATCTCAACGAAGAGCATCGAAACTGGTTTCTATATGAAGTCATTTGGCCTCTCTCTTTGTTTCTTTTTGGTTTTATAACAACTGTGATTTGTTTGTACGAAGTGATTAATCCCTCCGTTTTCCTTGTGCAAGCAGTTGATTCTTCAACAAATACTGTCTGCCGTAGACCATTATCATTCTGATGAGATAATCTTGGGAGATATAAAACCAGAGTACCTGCAATTGAAGGTAGCTGAACGTTCAGTCAGGCTAGCTGACTTCGGTTTCGCCGGTGCATTTGGAGATCCTTGGGCATCTTATCCTGTACGTACGATCATGATAGTATAATAACTCCTTAAACATATTACAGTTATTACTTTATCTATCTAATCAATATGTCCTCTTGACAGATAAAAACCTCCCAGTACAGTGCTCCTGAACTCCTGTTTAAAACTCGTCAATATTCTAAGGCAGCTGATATGTGGTCTGTTGGTTGTATATTTGGAGAGCTGGTAACTGGAAAACCTGTATTCCCGGCCAAAACTCCAAGGGAACAACTGATGTCAATCTTTCGGTAACTTAGCTTGTACCTCAAAACACACAGGCACAGACACATATAGTGGATGTGCCAAATACGATCTTGAGAATAACAGTGGAATTTTTCAATATGAAGGTTGTTAGGAACCCCAACTGAGGAATCATGGCCAGGAGTGTCTAAGATGTGTAGAACATTTTCATGCTTTCCCAAATATGACCCAAAGGTATGGTTTATTTCTTCTCTATGATATTCCTCGAGAGAGCTTCACGTACGTAGGGTTTTAAGTTAACCCTGCATCTCTTATTGTGTATATACGTAGGACCTCGCAGAAAACTTCCCTGGTTTGGAAGCAGAAGGCATTGATCTTCTTTCCGTAAGTTCCTTTACCCCTTCATTCATATATAGCTTGTGCGCGCGCGCGCGCGTTCTCATTTTATGAGAACGAAGAAGAATATACGAATAAAGGACACTATAAAACATCACATAGTTATTGTTCTGTGCTTGTCATGACTAGTAACTGCTAACTTTATTTTGAGTGACAGAAAATGCTTTGCCTGGATCCGAACGCAAGAATTTCAGCTAAAGATGCTCTTGCTCATGAATACTTCGCTTTCAGGCAGACTCCGATGAGGTGTGTGTATATACACACACATGTTAATTAAATCATAATATAATAAAAGTTTAGATCAAGCTTGGATCGATCTATATCAGCTAATTCTTCATAGTAATGATTTTGGAATGCAGTGGAAACATGTTTTTATTAAAAGGAATAAAGCATGGAGAAAGATGATGGAAATAGCAGAAGAGATGACGAGTGTTAGCCCCCCAGAACGAAGATACTCGTACCAATGATTTTGGAGGACGGTATATACCAAGGAATAATAATTTCTTTTGAGTGAATGTTATCAGAGATTTCTCTTTTTATTGTGTGTACGTGCATGTCCCTTCACATTATGGCATGCATATATGGTCCTCCGAATACTATTTATTTCCAATAAAGTGGATGTTACGTTTCTCTTGAGTTATATCATTGGCTTGGCATATAAGTTATTTCAAGTGCTATAATATGAGGGTGAAAAATAATAGTCAACTAAAAATGATAATTAGATCTTTTTTTTACATATGAAAGAAAATAAAATAATTAGGATAAGAGCAAAATACACACACATACTAGATACAAAATTGTCTAACAAATCATACTATTAATTCAGTTTGACGCTATTAGGTAACTTTAATAAGGAAAGCTAATTAAGTATGACTGTTCAGATATAATTTAAATGATTTAAATGTAACTTTTTAAAAATCTATATTATTAAAAGAATTATTTTAATAGATCATTCTTTAATTATTTTTTAAAAAATAATTTTATTTAAAAACCCCTTATATAAAAAAAATTAAATTTGAACTGTTCATATCATTGAGATATGGACTTTGTTTGTTGAAGCAATTGGAAAATTCAAACGCATATTCAACAGTATTTTTCCGTAAAATAAGATAATCTCCTTCATATATTTACCTCGATTTAAGTAAAAGCACTTCTCTACCACGTTTCCAGACAGGTACAAGATGTTTACTAAGAAAACCGATCCAATGAAATCCTGTTGTGTCATCTTTCAAACGTTCTTTTTCAAGCAATGAGCGACTTGCATGCCGACTTCTTCCAAGCTTTTCTGATAAATCTTGCTCAAGAATAGATTCGGCTTTTCCGATAATCTGTACTCTGTCATCAAGCAAACAAAGAGCCCTAGAGCTCCAATTTGAACGCAGTCGTTTTGCATCTTTTTCTATGATAAAATTTAGAATCTCTCTCTTACGTGTTTTGGTGGTAATGGCTGATCGAGCAGTGGACATCAAGTACTCTGCCGGTACGATTGATTTTTTTTTTGGAGTTTTGAGGGAAAAATCCCTATTGGAGAATTCATTCTAAAATGGGATTTGTTCAGTTTTACATATGAAAACTTAGTTATATACGTGAAAATTCAATTGCATATTGTTGAAACTCATTTACATATGTATGGAAGATTTCATTTTGCAATTAATTCCCTAATGTGGACTTTTCTCCAATTCTCTTTTGATTTAATTTTTTGTTTGTTTACTTACTATATGATGTGTCTATTTGAATTACTATATCATCTGTCTATTTGGATTAACGATATAAACTATTATACATAAACATGTTTTTCTAAGTCTAATAGACCTAACTTTTTTGTGTTGTGGATTCCTCTTGAAAGCTAGCTACAAGCAGGTTTTTTAACCTTCAATTTGCATCCCTTGTTCTGATACTTAAATTACATAAAAAATTTATGAATGTATTTCTCTGTTTTTTGACGAAAAAAACTCATTTATATGATACTAACATTACACTGAGGGTTTGGGCTATACATGTAAAAATCAATTATATAATATTACTTACAAGGTGATCGGTCCAATTAATTAATTTGATCAATGTGCATATAAAAATACTTATATATTGTCAGATTGCTATGTTATTAATATTTTGTCCAAAGAAAATGTTTCAATTATCCTCTTTTGTGAATCTCAATCTTATAAATTTCTCATAATTATTTCTTATTTTTCATAGTCCTGTTATGAATATTATTATGTGGATGTTCATATCTCTTATTACCCCGATTATGTATCCCCTTATTATCTCATGTAATTTAAGCTATTGATATATTTTGATTCCATAAAATCATACCTACAAGTATAATGCACCACATATGTATTATAAACTCTGTAGATTATCAATAAGAGCTCTTTCTTCTATTGCTCTTTAATTTTCTCTCTATTCTTTTTCTTGAATTTATAACAAACCCATTATAATATATATTATGGAAAAAGAGAAACAATTGGAAGAAATTTATAAGATATAAGATTCAGAATACTGAATATTTAAAATATTTTTATTGACTAGAGCATAATATTTCTAAAAGAAAATCGCATCATGTATATCTCTTCGTTCCTTTAATAAACAAATATTTCATAATCGCATCACCAAACTAACATGCGTTGTCTGACAGTATATAAGTATTTCTTATTAGTTTAACACTTCGAATTTTTTACAATTGATTGATTGATTCTTCTTTTAGAAGCGTATAAGCGTATTGGAACTAGTTAGTTTAGTTTGGCGGGAAACACCGTTCTGGTGTCTATCAAGCGTTCTTTGTGAATTCCCCTCTTCGTTCTCTCCCTCCCTCCCCCCTTACGCTATATATGAGCGACTTGCCGACTTCTTCCATGCTTAGTTGAATCTTCTTAGTATCTTCTTGTAATACTGGCATTTTCTCTCTCTCACCTGTCTTTTCACAATGTGTCGATGCCTCCAATTTCTCAAACGTTTATGCGATACTGTACTGTAAGTATCTTCATCTTTAACCCCGAAGTGATCATTGACTATTTCCATACTGTGATTTAGATTGTTGTACAAGTTAAGAATTTACTGATAAATCTTGCTCAATAAAATGTTTAAATTCTGGTGTTCCAGTCAATCACTATCTGTTCCATGTAAAATTTGGAAATGTTTAGATTCCGGTCAATCTTGATGAAGAAACTGTTTCCATTGCGCTCAGTTGGAATTTAAATCTTCAAAAGGGTTTTATAAACAATACTTTTTATGTTAGAGATTTTCGATAAGATATACTTTTTTAACTCTTTTAATGATCTTTAATGTAATTTGAATTTGCTGATCGATGTTAGTTTTAATTTATTTACACAACACGGTTCTATCAGAAGCCAAATTTGGTATCCGCGGGGGAATGAAATTACGCCGCAGTTAATATCAGGGAACTACAAAATTATTGGTCAGGTTAAAGATTCTGCGTTTAACAACAATATTTACCGTTGCTGTCGACGTGATGACGATCGAATATTGGTAGTCTTCAAGGAGATTGTCGTTCCTGTGGACAAGAAGGCAGAGTTTGAGGGATTGATGAACTTTAAAGTTGCTTTTCATCAGATCTTACCTCATCCATGCCTTGCTAGGTTGGTCTTAAACTCTTCACTCTTAATATTTCTAAGAGAAAATCGCATCATGTATATCTCTCGGTTCCTTTAATAAACAAATATTTGATAAAATATATACGCTATGCTTTTCTATCAGGATGCTGTATAAAATCACCACGGAACATCACTGGTATCTTGCTTATGAGTGTTTTCCCGATGATCTGTCCTCTAAAATCGCGCAACCAAAGAACCTTAGAGATCCAATGATAAAAGTAAGTTAATCTTTCTGAGACGTTGCGGGTAAAATCATTATCTCGAAGTATTCTTTCTTGGCAAGAAGCTAATACACTCATAATTCAATAGAATCTTCTGCTGTTTTTTCTCCTGTTCCCTGCTTCCATTCTATTTTTTTTAATAAAAGCATTTATTCATGTAATGTTTGTAGTTATACATCCGAAACCTGTGAGGGCCGATCATTTGAACGAAGTATTTTGGCCTCAGATCAGATATAAATCTCTCTTTCTTTCTTACTGAGCGTGTTTTGGTGGTTGATCGAGCAGCGGACGTTTCATCAAATACTCTCTGCGGTAGCACACTATCATAATTGTGACATTGAGATCGGAGATATAAAACCAAAATACCTGCAAATGACGATCAATGGGGATATCAAGCTCGCTGACTTTGGTTTCGCCGCTGCAGGTGGAGATAGTTGGACCACTTATCCTGTATGATAATATAACTCCTTCATTTGCTTATAGCACACGTTATGGAAAGTTGAGACTGACATGAAGTTCTGTGTATTTGCTTATTAAGCGTCATGTTTTTCAGTGGAACTTACAGTAATCATTTTGAAAGTTATATGCATATATACCACCAGTGATTTGAAATCAAATTCTGTAATCATTTTTCCTGATTAGTAGGCAGGAGATAATGCTCCATCAATACTTCAAAATGGATACATATGATCCACGTCTGGGGTATGTTAAGTGTATGATTAAGCATGACGTGATAAAAAAATGATGCTTGAACGGTGTATTTTTCTTAATAATGAATGTCTTCTTGACAGATAAAAACTTCCCGGTACAGTGCTCCTGAACTTCTTTTTGGATCACGTCAATATTCAAAGGCAGCTGATATGTGGTCAGTCGGTTGTATATTTGGAGAGATGGTAACTGGGGAACCTGTATTTCAGGGAAAAACCCCAAGGGAACAAATGATGTCAATTTTTCGGTAACTTCTACCAAAAAAAGTGCAAATATATGGTTTATGTGCTTCAATACTATCAACAAAACTATGTAATTTCATCACCCAGATTGTTAGGTACCCCAACTGAGGAATCCTGGCCCCGAGTGACTGAAATATGTAGTCGTACAACACTCTCAAGCTTTCCCAGATTTGAACCAGGTATGATATACATTACCAAAGTATGATTTGTTTGCTTGCTTACTAGATGTTATGTTGTGGATTTCTCGAAAGCTGGTTCGTAGCTACAAGGTTTTTAACCTTACATCTCTCGTTCTGCAGAACCTGGGAGAAAAGTTCTTTGGTTTTGAAGCAGGAGGCATTGATCTTCTTTCCGTAAGTTCATTTCCCCCCTTCATTCATAGTATATTTGTCCAATTCCTTCCCTAATCTAAAGTAATTATTAGCATTCAATAAGAACGATGGAGTATTACATGAAAGGAAAGTGATTAGGACGAGCAATAAAACCACATTATACATAACCTTGTATGTTGCTTTTAATGTTCATGGCAGACAATGCTTCGCCTAGATCGGCGCACAAGAATTTCAGCTGCTGAAGGTCTTAGACATGACTACTTCAATGGTTTTAATGAGATCGGCATGTATTTTAACTCTTATTGCTGCTGCTGATGCTATAATACTATCATTAGCATGAACTGACTGATTTCCATTAATTGTGGATGCTCCACAGTATTGTGACCCATACATGAAGAAGCGGCTGAAAGTAGCAGTAGCTAGCCAGCCACCTGAAATATCCTCACATTAATGATCTTGGTGTGTTCAGAACACAAGTAGACTTTCAAGTCGTGACTAGATTTTCATGACTGTAATTTGTATGCCCTTCACATTTGGGCATATATAGTTCAAAATTTAGTAATGTTCATCCAATATCGTTGTGTATAGATATTTTTCTATGACTCTATCTGTATGCCCTTCACATTTTGGTGTATATAGTTCAAAATTCAGTACAGTTCTGTCTAATTTCTAATTGCTCATGGAGTTTTGGTGTAGGAAATATGCATCTTCTAATGTTCAATGTTAAATGACGTATTTTCCATGAAAATTAAAAAAACGTATTTAATAGTCGTAATTTTCAACTTTGTTCTAGCTTTATTTTACAATTGAAATTTAGTTGAAAAATATAAAAAAAATCATATAGGTTGATTAAATTCTGTTTAATTCTTATGAAAAAATTGAAATTGAATCATTAATGAAAATAAAATTACTTGAAAGCCCCTGCTGTATCGAATTCACATCGAAAGATAAGAATAGTTGTTTATATTTTTAGGATATGCGATAGTTTATAACTTTATATTGAGGACGAATGACGATGAAGGGAGAATTACATTTTTTTATTTATCTTTAAAAAGCATTCAATATTTTATTATTATTTTTTGTTATTTTGATTTAAATCTGTCTATAAATTCAAAATTCTACATGATACATCGCTTGAATGTTTAAATTCTAATTGACATGTTGATTATATCTATTTTTTTCCATTTAAGGAGATAAGGAAGGCTAAAAATGGATTAGTCTTTATAAAAATGGATTATATCATTGGGTGAACACTTTCTTAGTTTTTGGTTGATAATGAATACCGTATTCTTTATAATTTTTTTTTGTCATCATGGATATATTGGTCGCTTCATAATATTACACGTTATATAATTAAAATAAAAATTATACATATTTTTACAATATATGAACAGTTGTGTAATTGAATTATTTCTAAGAAAAAGGGAATATATATAACCCACTTTATAGAGTACAAGCTTGGTTCTCTTTATTCTTGCACTTAGGACCTGATATACTTTAGTACATAGTTATAGATCGCAGTTGCAAGCACTACAATTAAGCTAATTTTAGTGATAGTATTTTATATGTACAAGAGGAATCCTACTAATAGCTTATTGAATATAGTAATACTAAAATTTTGAATATCAAACTAATATGATGCACCAAACAGGACCTTAGCTACGTGATCACTTTGATGTTAACTACTCTCTCATTAAGAATCTATGGCATAATGTACAAGGCAATTTATACAGCAATGATTTTATTAAACCAGTATAAACCAATCCAAAAATCCAATAGAGCATTAATGGCAAACGAAACTACCACCCACATTGGAAGAAAAAAATAGCAAACGGTGGATCAAATTAGAAAGATGACCATGCAATGGTTCAAGATATAAAACTCGTTCTCGGACAACGGAAATACTGCTCACTGGTTTTTTCCAC
>JANTPZ010011306.1:0-18712 GCA_025593235.1 Vachellia pachyceras | reverse complement strand
TATGGAAAATCTTAAATTAAGTTTCTTATATCTATTATGTCAAATTCTTCAATCACATATATAGCCATGTATTCTATTTTTGAAATATCATCATTTAATTATAAACTAACATAAAAATGATAGGACACATTACCACATGTGATTTGAGAACTTAACATGATAGATATAAGAAACTTGATATAAGTAAGATCTTTTATTTATTTGCATTAGTCTTTCAAAATATTTATTTTATCAGTAATTAAAATTCATACATAAGTCCTACACTTATAAAATAATGATAAAATCTGAGCAATTCAACGCACACTGACTAATTATGTACTCCTCTATTTCTATTTATGTAGTAGAGAGATTGTTTTTTTATCCTATTTATAAGTCATATCATTAAATTTTTCATGTAAATGTAAAATTTTACCATTCATTTATTATTGCGTTAACTTTATTCTCATGAAATATAATATATATTAAATATAAATAAAATTGAAAAGTTGTTCAAGTTTAAGGAAGAATTAATACATTGTCTAAAGCTATTTTTTGTTCCTGTGAAACAAAACACTAATTAAATGCATGGATACATACATATATGTATATTAAATGAAACAAAACACTAATTAAATGCATGGACACATACGTCTATCGGTATATGTATATTAAATGAAGTTATGAATTTTATTTTGACCAAAGGTAAAAGAAGAAAGGCAAAAAGGCGTGTGAAAGAGATGGAAGAAATTACCCCTGTGAAACAATAAGAGGAATTAAAGGCTTTTCAAGAGAAAGGCAAAAGCGGAGTCATAAATATATTGGACTTGCAGGTTTGTCTCCCTCTTCCCCTTGAGATAAGAGAGCCTCCTCGCACCACACACACTCAAAAGACAAGTGTGTAGAGAGAGAGAGAGAGCATTGCTGTTTCAGGCTTTACCAACTTCCAGCATTTGCTTCGGTTGGCGTGTTTACTGCTTAGGGCTTCTTACATATGTTAACACACTTATAAATATTATTTGGTGTGAGTACAAGTCTAATATGAGAGGTCAATGCCAAAATACTAGCCTATGAGAAGGGAGAGCCGATATTTCACCTAACCTCCTATGGTTCATATATACCTTCTGTGGATAGCCCTTTCTAAAGTCATTAAGGGCTCTCGCCTAAGGACTGGGCTATTAGAAGAGAAAACCAACACTTCATTCAGTCTCCTACCAGTTACATGCTTCATATAAGTAACCACTTTCAAAGCTATAAGGTATTTCACCCAAAGACTAGCCTATTATAAGGGAAAACCGTTATTTCAACAAATCTCCTATTGTAATAACTAATGACAAAGTCTTTTGCAGCTTCAATTTTATTATGGAAATGCAACCACCATTTTTATGAAGTTGGTTTCATATTTAACTGGGGTTAAAAAGCAAGGTTAAAATACGTTTTTGTAGTAATGCAAAGACTAGCCTATGGGCGGAGAAAACCAACATTTCACTCAGTTCCCAATCCATCAAATTCTCCATAAGCAGCTCTTTTTGAAGCTACTAAATGTTCTCTCCTTAAGACTAGTCTATTAGGTGGGAAGGCCATTGAGCTTATAAACCAGAACACTTGCCTTGTGACTCCTAGTGTTCTTCCACTCTCTTCATATGCATCTCTACTTCTACACAGAGAGAGAAGTATTAGATATAGACATGTTGAAGGTAAAAGTTACACAGACACACACCTCAATTATAGGCAAGCAACATGTATATGAGTGCTAGCTACTAGTTAACAAAGAGCTGCGTTGTATTGTTAGTTGCTACACACAAAAGATAAAGGCAGCAGCTAGGAAACGACGTTTGAATTGTCTGTTTTCATTCTTATATATTCAAGTTTTTGCTGGGGTATGGGTGTCAGATATCATCTCCAGTGAACTTAATTCAATTCCTTTTACAAAAAAAATAAAGGAAAAGCCAAGCTTGGAACACGTGGAGCTCATATCAAGCGCACAGAAAATATTTGGTGACATTTTTTACAGGTTGGACGCGTAGAGCCAAACCATGTGTGAGTGTGTGAGTGTGTGTGCGTGAGGGCTTGAAAGTGAAAGGAACAAGGCAGTGCGTAGTGATATGGAGCAAGTAGGTGACAATGAAGCGGCAGCAGAAACAGCGATGGCCAAAAAAGCTACAAGTCTTTGCTCTAATAATGACAAATCAAGCTGGGCGTAATTAATTTCTTAGGAGAAAGCATGAAGCGAGTTTAATTTCATGTCGGATATATGGAATTAATGTTAGAAGAATATTGGACATATGAACAAAAATGATCTCTTCAAAAGCTTTCACCTTATATTATTACACATACACACATATCTGCATGACACAATTGCGAGCTGCATTATAACATATAATTGAAGAGCCAATTTGTGAGCGAGGTGTGTGTGTATGTTGGAATATATAATCCACTCAGGTTGGGTTTAATTTTCCACAGTTGGTGATGTTGATTGAATTTAAAGGTGTAGGATTGACTTTCATCGTAAGCTAATCTTGATCTTCATACATAGCTTTGATTCATTTGTAACTTAGTACTTTAATAATGACAAATCAAGCTGCATAATTCAATCTCTATAGTTTTAATCAGCTGTAACTCATTCATAAACTTTGATTTTAGATGACTTGACCTTTATAGTTTAATCATTTAAAATATTAGTTTCAATGTTTTAAAATAAAACTATATATTTCTTGAAATTTGTGTACTAAAGTTTTAAATGACTTATTAAAACTACAAGGATTAAAATTAGAGATAAAGGTTTAAAAATTGAATTGCAATGAGTTTATAAAGTTTAATTAACGATTGAATTAAAATTAGAGAGATTGAATTGCATTCTATTATAACTAAAGCTGGAACCAAAAAATTATTTTTCCAATTTCATTTCTCAAAAGATTAAGGGTTTTTTTTTTTTGCTAAATATGTTATTATTTCACTGAAGAAAGTCATATTTTAGGCATTATTAAAAACTAAATTCAAACATGTCTCTTAGTAAAAATTCAAAAATTGATTTGTTATGAGATTAATCATTTATGCTAGACCAATCCGTTGGTAAAATTTAGAGGATTTGAATCCGTTTCAGCTAACATATACTCCAATCTTGTATCATATGTAAATAATGTTCTTGCCCAAATTAAAAAAAAATGTTCTGCAAAACCATTGATCGAGTCTGTGTGTACCATATGTTGGCAAAAGGAATCTGCATGTACCGTATAAACTTATAATTTCACTAAATCATAACAAGAAAAGGGTAAAGAAATTTTAATAATTTCATAATTTATCATGATGATATATCCAATCGCTTTCATTGGGCTAGAAAAGAAAAAAAAATAAAACAGAGAGGGAATAATACCCTTTGTCCTAGTGAATGATTCCATGGTTGGATCATTGACTGTATCAAAGACAAAGGAAATTATTACCCTCCAAAAATTTTTTTGTGTGCGTGTGTAAGTGTCACATCCTTAATTAAAATAGATGAGGTATAACCCGCAATTTCAGGCAACATGCGGGAAGCCATCATGTCCACCCCTAATGCTATCCATATCTTCTTGGACCATGTTGTTGTTATATATCTCCTTACAAAATTTTAACCTTCTATACCAAAAATACTTTAACTCAATTAAGCATACTTTTCTTTCCTTTTTTTTTTTTGTAATATATCATGGGTATCCACCGCCGACAGCAGTAACTGATCACAATCGCTTATTGCCCGACACCTCGATAGGTGGGACAGCTGGCCTTGTTTATTAGAGCTGTATGCCCAAGGTAGGATTCGAATCTCTGACCTTGGTTAAACTTGGATCAGCCTGGTACCACTGAACTAACCCCCTAGAGTTATTAAGCATACTTTTCTATATTAATTATTAAGGTGCATATAACATTTTAAAGTATTTTGTTATGCATCTAACACCTTGAAATAATTTTTTTTATGAGCATCCAATGCTCTAAAGCATGTTTTGTGTCTTGGTGCTAGACGCAATTGAAAAACTAATTCAAGATATCATATGCATATGAAAAATACTTTAAGATTTTATATGTACGATGATAACTGTTGATTTTATTGTGATTTTTTAAAAAAATAACATGTTTCTTGTATTTTATCAAACCACCAACAACATACGAAAGCAACATAAGTATTTCATACCCAAAACTCAAAGTGTGATTCACCAGGTTACTTGTATTTTCTTTTGTAAAATTTTTCAGTTGGTCAAAGTGTGATTCACTGAAGATCATAAATCTTTTTGAAATTGATTTATATATATATATTATATAAACTTTGGGCATTAATTATTAAGTCAACCATAGAGATAAACTTTCTTCTTATTCTGGACACGTTTTTGTATGGTTCTTTACTTTTGTTAAATGATAGCATTTTCTCCTTGATGGAAAAAAATGCCACAGTCAATTTGTAGAATATATATATATATATATATAATGGCCTAATGTAATTAACAATAAGTATTATTATCAATGCAAAATTAAAAGTGAAAAATGGTTCATTATTGTATATATGAAAAGTAAAATTCAAAGGACAAAGTACAAACTAATATTTATATTTTGAAAACCAAAAAGAAAATTGACCATCCACAAACTTCAACTAGTTTAAAATGAGCAGATGCCAAATATATGCATAAAGCTAATGGAAAGAATGAATGTAAAATGAAACACAACCTCAACCATTGCCCCAAAAGAAAAGAGAGAAAATGAAAAAAAAATGAGGAAATGGGAGAAAAGTCTTTATTAAAAAATGACTTGAATTTAGGTCTGATACTTTTTGTATATGCTGAAATCTTGTAGGGTGTCAATTTCTACATATAAAAGCATTTAATTAAAGTCTTTCTGATTTATAAAAATTTCTAAACAATGATTTTTTTCATAAAAAATCACAAAGATTCTTCCTTCCTCTCTACTCACCAATAATTATGGAGTTGGGAACTCAACAACCCTTCCTTTATCTTCAATTTAATTCATGGTTGATATATCCATTTTGATGGTCTCGCTAATCCCAAGAATAGTGTTCAACATAATTCTAGGATTAATATGGGTCTTTTAAGATTAATCTAAAGTATTAATCCTAGGTAGTATAAGAATTGTGATGGATTAAACACGTTACATGAGGTATCGAGTAATAACAAAAAAAAACATTCTAAAGACTAACACTAATCTAATGGCTTAAACATGGATACAATTTCGAATATTTTGTTTGATATATATATATATCATCAATTAAACAATTTATAATACGAAAATAAAATAATAACTAGTTGTTGTTTAATTATTATTTTAGTTGTATTTTTGAAGTCATCATACGTTATACATAAAAAACTCTTTGATTACTATACATAAAAGATTCTATCACAAATTAAGTAGTAAAAGTAACAAGTTACATCAAAATTTTAAAATCAGCATATATATTCAAATCTAAAAATTCTGTACGCTTGTTTGGGCATGGGGTTAATTTGAAAAGGATGATGCCCCCCAAAAAACCAGACTTATTAAATGTTGTGTCTGAAATCTCTCTATCTAAAGATTGAGACTATTTTTTATGCTTCAATTCCCATTTATCTCTCCAAATAAAATATGAAATTTTCTTGTTTTATAGGATGTCAAACAATCTCTCTCTCTCACACACACAAACGCATTGTTCCATTAGATGTAATTTTTTTCTCAAAAGATATGCTATGTTTCAATCATTTAGTTCATGATATACATATAATGAATAATTGAGTTAATATAATCTTTGGCCCCTCAAATTTGTCCTCATTTCAGTTTTGATCTCTCAAGTTGATTTTGCTCCCTGAAATATTAATAGTTTATATTTTTATTAGATTATAGAGACAAATATTTTAAATAAAATAAAATTTGATGGACTAAAAACACCGTTTTTAAACTTGAGGGACTAAAATAAAAAGGCGAATTAAATTTGAGGGACCGAAGATTGTATCAATCCTAAATAATATAATAGAAACATTTTTTGTATATGATTAATTTCATAACAGAATTTTAAATAATTAACCATTCATTACCACCTCAGGTTTCTCAAATTAATTAGTATTAAGACACCCTGATCATTTTCAAAAATATATAGATGTGTGTGCTGACCAATTTTCTTCAACATTTAACGGTTACACAAGGGAAGTTTGGGATAACAACTTCCAAATTTAGCACGCTTAATTTTAGAAAGCATCTTTAGTAATTCAACAATTTAGTAGTCACATAAAAATTTGAGAACTGCTACTCCCAAATACAACCTTAATTATTTAAAAAGGGACCAAAAGCTTTAGAGATATATAATTCCAAACACTGAATTTGCCCGTAAATAATTAATTCCATCATTAGGTCCCTATTTACAAGTCTCATCTCTTTAGACAACTCAACTAATTAAGACTAAAATTTTGAACCAAAAAAATGAATTGAGAAAAAATATGCATTTCTATTGTTTCCAAGGTTACTTGTTGCAATTATTGATAAGTTGGTATACATATGCATGTATTCAATAAAAATAATACTTGCTCCACTCTTGGATATACAAACTAGATAACTAATTTATATATATATTAAAAAATTAGTTAGGTTAATTATTCGTAATAAAAATGCTTTAATCTTTCTAAAATAACTCTTTTATTCTTTATCCCTGTTGATGAAAACCTCATTTAACACAAGTCTTGATCAATGAGATAAAATTTATAAACTTGGGAGGTAAATAATATGGATTGAGGTCATATATTTAAGAATAAAACAAATTCATTAACTAGCTTCTACATCTAGGATGGGTGCGAGTGGTAAAATTTGCCACATGTGATGCATTTAATTTAATTTATATGCATATGGAGAAAACTTAGGTCAAATTTTTTATATCTATTAATTGTGTCAATTTCTTCAATATCACATGATCATGTATCCTATTTTTTTCATATGAATTTAAAGTTAAATGATAATATTTCAATATTATGACACACGATCATGCGTAAAAACTTGACAATATAAGCAATTCAACACAAGTTGATAATATATGTATAAACCAGGCAAAAGATCGAAATTTCTAGAATGCACATGGGAGGGGGGAAATATTGGATTTGAATACATGTGTGGCAAGATGCTATATTCGCGCTGCTGTTTCATAAAAAGTTTCTGCGAGGAGTCACAGAGAGCCACTAGGTAGATGCCTTCATGAACTTGAAATTGGAGAAACCTTACTCTCTCTTCAGCCCAAAACATTGTCTCTGCCTATCAATCTTTATATCTGTATGCGTGTGTGTATCACATATAAGTCCCCTTAATACGGTGTGAAAGCGAAATATGAGTGCATGCGGGAAATTGCGCAGGAAATTCTTCGCCTTGTGCTGTGTGTGAGGTGGAGGGTACTGAGCACTGAAGTTGACACATGAGAGAGGCCTCTCTCTCTCTGTCTCTCTCTCTCTATTGCTATGTGTATATACATACATATAAACAAAAGCCATAATTGGGACTCACTGTTCACATACACATCTACCGTCAATTCCCCTCCATTACATTATTACATTGTATGCCTCAGAAAATGATAGCCCAGTTTCTCTCTCACTGGGTTTCATCTTATATATTCACTACCACAAAAAGTTATCCGTTGTATTCCACCTAATTAAGCTATCTTTTGTTTGTGTCGTAATATATATATATATATAGAGAGAGAGAGAGAGAAGGAGAGAGATACGTAGGAGGGGAAGAGAGATAACCGGAAAGCTTTTTTTTTTTTAATCATATGGTTCAAGCCTTCAAGCGTAGACCCCAACAGATTATTTCATGAGAACAAATACATGGAACTTTCAAAGAAATTCCCACTGAGCTCTCTTGGTTAGTAATGGCTGACATATCAAATGCTCGACCCCAATGGGAATTCATCACCAGGTTACCCCCCGCCTCTCTCTGGCTTTTGGCTCAACAAGAAATTAAATCAGAAACTGAGAGAATCCATAGAGATAATCTTGACTATTGAAATGAAAAGCATGTCCTAATGAAAATTCAATGTTTGTTTACAAGTGGACATCCACATTTTGAAAACTAAAAATAACAAAATAACAAGTTTTTATATCAAAATTTACACGTCAAAATTTATTTTCTAACAGATTGTGATGTAGAAAGTCACAAGTCTTTATAGGTACTCTTACAGGTACTCATGCAAAATTGTATATAAGAATATAATTAATCAGGGAGAATTTCATTATAGTCACGCAAGAGAGGGAGCTAATTTTCAATTAGGCCCGAGGGATTATGAACACTTGTATTTTGTTATGTTTAGCTGTAAAAAAAATACGTGAGCACACATATAAAAACACCAATAAATACTTGTAATTTTTTATATCAAGACCTGTTAAAATGTAAATTTGGAATTATAATTTTCAAATGGATACTAATTATTTTGCTATTCTTAATTATCAAAATGTGTATGTGCAATCAAAAGGAGTTGGGTCAACATAATAAATCAATATTCAAATCAACTCGAAAAGAGCTGCTTACATTTAGTGATTGGTAATGTTTAGAATGATATTGTTTTCGATAAAAGGATCCATGTGTTTAACAAAAAGAATGTGTATGTACACTTGTAAACAGACCTATGAATACTTGTGATTCTTTGGGTCGAATATGTTAGAACAATGTGAATTTGGATTTGTTAATTCTTATTATTTTGTTATCCTTAGTTATCAAAAGGGGTGCATTTGTAAACAAACCTCCAATTTTCATTAGAACTTGTGATGCATGACGGGGAAAAGAAAGGGAGAAAAGAGAGAGAACATGAAAGAGAAGAGGAAGAGGAAAAGAGAGATAGAGAGACTAGCAAGACAGACAGCAAGAAGGAAGGAGACACCAAAAGCACATAAATAAATAGAAGGAGAAGAGAATTTAGAGGGGAAATTATTCAAATCACAAGGATACAAAGCAAATGAATTGATATTTTTTATAGGCATCAACCTAACCTTAATTAAAAATTAATGAGAAAACATTCTAGAAATCTAGATTTAAATGTAAATCACAAAAGATGCCAATCGATTAATATCAAATTCCAAATATTTCCCAATAATGATAAATATACTAAATACCTAACAAATCCGAGTCAATCATTATTTCATATCACATCATTTCTCACCCTCTTAAAGAACTCATCTCCTGACAAATGGAAATGAAGCAATAAAATCAAGGAGGGAAGGGTGGGACTCAGTGTGACACTTTGATCCAAAAATCCTTTCTAGCAAGTGAGAAAGCGAAAAAGAAAAACCATGAGAGGCAGCTTGATGACATTGAAGATCAAAAAATCATTTCCAACAAGTAAGATAGCAAACAAGAAAGTCTTTCCAACTGACGATATTATTGGAGTTGCTCGATAAACAATGGATTGACCTTGGGAAATGTAGCTTTTAGGTGGAGGTGTAACATTATTAAGTTGATCTCTTATGGCCTCAATTTGAGAAAATGCCACTTGTACTTGTGTAACTTGAACCACTTGGTCTTTGCTTCAAGAATCTTGACCAATAATTGGGGTGTTTGGCAAAGCTTCTGAACACCCCAAAAGCACGTTCAATAGTGTTTTTCTGCAAAACGAGATAATCTCATTCACACATTTACCTTGTAAATGGTAAAAGCACTTCTCCACCGCTTTTCTAAATGAACCCAATGACAATTAGGTCAGAATCCTCAATTACTCACAAAAATGTCTAGTGGTGACTCTTATGGAATAGGTACAAGCATGCATGGTCACTCTAGTAGTATGAAAGGGCTCTAAATGAGCTGAGAGTCGCGCTTCAATTGAATTTATGAACTCAGTTTCCATTGGAGCCTCTGTAGGGCAGCTGATGAGGCAATGCTTGAACTTAAATTATTTTTTAAGATAAAGGGTTTATGAAATAAGCTTTTATGACTACAAATATGATATTTTAGCTGTGTGTGTTTTGGGGGGGGGGTGGAGGAAATGTTAATGAATTGAATGGCAATGAAACAGTTAGACTTGCTGTTATTCCTTCTCCACCTTTGGTGGTTCCTAATATCCATGAAATCAAATATAATATTCTTTCTGTTCCTTCGATTTTATCAATTGTCCCTATAATCATATTCAAAGTAAATATTCTATCCCCTGTCTCTGATTATTCTATTCTGAAGCAGTAGATGGCTTCTTCATATATTTAAACCACTCAAATAATAGTTATAAACTTTATATCTTATCTATAATTTTTTCCTCTTTTTTACTAATTGAAAATTGTTAACAAATTACCCACAAGAAGTGAATTAAAAGCATTGTTCAATATAATAAGAAATATAAGTATCTCTTCTTCCCATGAAAATTTAACTCTAGTTCACTGTGTTGCAAGGGATCAGTCCCTTCTATTAAATTCAAACCTTTTTTTGTTAGGCATAGGGTATCTTTCTTTTAAAAATAATCATGTTCAAGATACTGTTAAACACTAGGAAACCTCTCTCAATAGAAATTTAATATTTAATTTGCTACATTATGAGGAATTAACCCTTCCATTAGATCCAAATTTTGTTGGTGCTTAAACCTTGTTTTTTGCTAAGTACATATATGTTTTTACCGGAGACAATCTTGTTCAATGGTCATCTCTTCCGGTGAAGATTTGAATCTTTTTTTTTGTTACCCGCCCGGTCTCCGGAGCTTCGCCCTGACTAATCCGGACTCGACCCGCGTCGCGCACCCGAGAAATGTGAGAATGTCTCCCAACGGTGGCTGTTGCATTCACAAGGCTTGAACTCGAGACCTTGCTTAAGTTGGAATAAACTGCTTTCCACTTGATCCAACCAACCGTTGATTTGTCAAGATTTGAATCTGGATTAACGTTTCTGAGATATTTCTGCTCAATCCAACTTCGGTTAATGTAATGCAATCTTGTTGATGGAGAATTATCTATGTGAGGTCGAGGGAGCAATGGACTATTACTTTCAACAGCCCAGGAAATGTAGAACTTTGAAACAAAGAGGCCTATCTCGGAGTAACGTTTTTTTTAAATGTCTCTATCTCTGTGATTTTCGGCCAGAAATGTCTAAAAATACAAAGTCCATGAGAAGACTGAGAAGCAATAGGAGAATATTGTTGGCCCAATGATTTCCACACTTCCAAGTTGACGAAAACAAAAAAAATGTTAAACCCATGAAAAATCACTTTCTCTTAACGAGCACGTAAGTCAAGACAAAAAAAAATCTCGAAATCAGTAAAAGTATATTGAAATCTGAAAAAATATCCTGTAATCCGTAAATTTATTTCTCCTAACAAAATTCCTAAACACACACGTCTGTCCAACAAAATATTTATAGTCTCCAGGTGCTTTTTTTTTTATTAGTGAAAATTGATGGAAAAATCTGTTTGAAAAATCTTTTATCAAAAGTCTCACGGATGTGAATTTCAGTACCAATACTTTTTATATATTAAATACCGTAAACTATTAGTACTTTTCTTTTCTTTTTTGGTATGATCAAACTATTCATAGCCAGAAGTATTGACTAATCCCACGTACCTTAAACTTATCAAAGCGGTTTTAGCATTTACAATGAAACCTTCTCCATGCACATCACTAAGAATCAAACTCTTAATTATGTGCTTAAAGTATGGAACCCAGCTAAGTGAAGTATTGGTGTTTTCTATGTATAAAACATGTTTCTAATGGTAAAAATACGAAATATATAGAATCTATTTATCCAATTTGATTAGATTAAGGATATTAGTTAAATAGTTAATGTGGCATGTTTTTTCTAAAATACCCTAATTACCTTCCTTGATCCCACGTCTCTTAATTATTGTTGAGAGAACAAGAATAAAGATAATTTTTTAAAAAATTTACAAGAATTAGAAATGTATCGTATATTTAGAATCAATATCAACTTTTTAATTATATACAATGTTAAAGGATTCAAATGTGTAACGTACCCGTTTAGCAAAACTGTTGAGAGAATGTATTTTGACAAAATGCATCATGTCCAAATACATTTTGACAGAATGCATTTATGTTTAGATAAATGTTGAATTCAGAGTGTATTTATTCTGATAAAAAGAAATTTTTTTCTCATAATGTATTTTGAAAAAAGAAGTTACTAAATGTTAAAATATACAATCTAACAAATTTTTGAGTCCAAAAATGTTATAGTTATCTTTTCATCTTTTTTTAATCATTTAATTGTTTTAGCATTTCAAAATTTAGTATTTGTTTATTCCTTGGAGGGCTAAAAAAAATCCTGGCAGCCGAATATTACAGCCTATACCAATCTGGAGTGGACGAACTTGTCCTGTTTGTCTGCCAATCATATATGATATAATGTGCACGTTTGGGAATGTACTTTTATATAAATTGAGATAAATATGTTAAGGAGATTATCTCATTTTATAAAAAATATTGTTGAACGTGCGTTTAACTTCTGAAAACGTGAAGCCAAACAAGCCCAATAACAACGACAGTAAATAAATGACACACATCGAAAATAAAGAGGAAGAGGGATAACGTGAGGGTAAACAAATAATTTCCTCACAAATAGAAAAAAAATATAATATATGGATATGATTAATCCCATAAATCAATGGTTGGGGAAAAATTCAGGGACCAAAAATTATACTTTTTCTAATATTAGGTTAAGTAAGCAATTTTAAACTTCAAAAAAAAAATTTAAAGATTAAAATGTTGCGAAGTTTTTATGATACAATAACTCCATTATATGGAACGCCAAAAAAAAAAAAACAATCACTCTGTTCCATGAGATCTATATGGAAAAGAATTGTATAAAATGAATCTTGTTGAAATGATAATGGGATGTTTGACAAAACTTCTAAACACCCCAAAAGTACGTTCAACAGTGTTTTTCCGTAAAATGAGATAATCTATTTCACATATTTATCTCATAAATGGTAAAAACACTTCTCCACCGTTTTTTCAAACGGACCCGAAGAAGAAGACGACGACAATATGACATGAAAGAAAACACCCCTTGATCAACCACTAGGAAAAAGAATGAGATAATTGTGTTTAAATATCCCAATAATTTTTAAGGATTAGTTAAATTAAAAAATTCAATTAAATTGAGTTGAAATACCAAAAATTTAGATTCAAATCTACATTTTTCAACAGATTTCTCAACATAGATAGTATATAATTTAATGTGTGGCATATTAGAATAAAAAAGTATACTGCGTTTGAACCCCTGGTACTAGAAAATCAATTCTGCGTTTGAGCATTTAGTGACCAAAATATCCCTCTAAGTTTTTGCTTCTTCTTTTTTCCCATAAGGAAAACCCCTTCGTCAGCAATTGCAAACTCCTCCCTTAACAGAGCTCGGCCTCCTTCAACAGGTGTCTTTGGGAGAGAAATGAGTTCTATTGGGAGAAAGAGGTTTACGAATTTTTAAATGATTTTACGAATTTCAAGATGTTTTTTACGGATTTTAATATGAATTTATCTCAACTTGCATGTACCATGTACATTTTCAGAACGGAGTCTCCAACAAGCCCAACGACAGCTATGGCAATCTCAACACAGTAAGGAAGACATCTTATTTGTTTAAAAGTTTCGTTTCAATTTTTATATTATGTTTCTTTAAATATTCTTCATGATGCAATTTTATTTCAGCGTACGGTTTTGATTTATGCCAATGTTGTAAAGGATTATCATTATAATTTTCAGTTATTAATCTCATTATTTTTTGTTCCCAAGTTTCTTCAATTAAATTTATTTGTATATTATTTGGTAAATACTGTATTTTTGTTTCTTTTCCTTGTTTTTAGTAGTACTCTACAACAAATAAAATATAAAGTGGAAAATAGAAAAATACAAATTAGACAATATGAATTAAATCTAGAAAAAGCTTATCAGTTTAATGATTTGAAACCAAATATTATATTAGGAATAGATTTTATAGATAAATATTTACCTTTTGATAAAATAGTTTTATTTAAGTTGATTATTAATTTATTGTTCAGTTAAATCAAAAGTATCCATTAATTCTTCTATTTGGTCATATTGATTTAAGTGTTCTATGTTCCAATAGTAAAAACTGTTTTAATTACTGATTTATGCGTGTTTAAATCAGTAGTACAAACTACTTTTCTAGCACGATTTATAATCTACATCTCAACTCGACTAGTGTGAACGTTTTTAGACTACATAAAAATGACTATTTAACCTATATAAAAGTGTGGTTTAGATAACACAAATTTATAAATTAAGTACTTTTAAACCCTATGCAAACATGCCAAATGATAATGGGGTGTTTGGGAAATCTTCTCAACACCCCAAAAGCACGTTCAACAGTATTTTTCCGTAAAACGAGATAATCTCCTTCACATATTTACCTCGTAAAATGGTAAAAGTACTTCTCCACCGTTTTACCAAATGGGCCCATAACTGAGGTTTTTGTCGGTGGGCACAAAAGAGGAGAAAAATAACTGCATGAATCTAAGAGAAGCTTGATTTACTGAAGAATAACTCGTTTTATGTTGTTGCCGTAGGCGAAGATGAAGGGTGAAGGTGGGCATGGGATTTTACCTGTGAAGTTTGGGAATTACATTGAAGGGCAATACAGTCTTTTCATAGTTAATTGGTGCTTGAAAAATAGATTTAATGAAATTGTTCCAATTCCTTCCGCGCCAAACTTAATTTAAGGGCTTGTTTACCCCTTTTTCCTGAAATTTAGGTTTGATTTTAAATCCTAAGTTTCACCCCAAAACCTAGGTTTTGTCTAAGCATAAAAAATTTTAGAAAAGCTATTTTGGTTATAAAACTTCGGTTTGAAACATAGGTTTTCTCTTTCCTACTTTTCCATCTTTCATCTTTTCTACTTTTTTCCTTTTTTCTCTTTCCTATTTTTTCATTCTTTCCCTTTCCTCTCTCCTATTTTTTCATTCTTCTCTTTCACCTTTCCTACTTTTTCCTCGGAATCGGTAAAAGCTAATAACTTCCCAAACATAAATCACTTTTCAAAACCTAGGTTTTGATTCGGAATCTGTAAAAGCTATTTTACAAAATCTATTCTCCAAAACCTAGGTTTTACCTCATAATCTGTAAAAGTTATTTTCAAAATAACTTCCAAACAAACCCTAAAAGTCTCAATTCCATAGTCAATCCTACTTGCCGTGGCAATGCCCATTCTCATATGCTCATTCCTTCAAAATTCATGTTCATTATGTCAAATTCTCCAATCTTATATGAATATATATTATCTTTTTATATAGGTTTGTAGTAATTATAGTATTAAAAAAATAGGACACATAACTACGTATAATTGGACAATTTAATGTAATAGATATAGAGAACTTGAGTTAAGTATTTTTCTTAATTTATGATACCCATATTTTAAAATATAGGAGTACAATAACTCAATAGTGATAATTTGCCTTCTTTAGAGCCACGGTGCAATTCCCCTAAAATAATAATATCCATGATAATAGTTTTGACATCTATCGAAAGACTTGGCTTGGTTAAAAAAAAAATCAACACAACGTACAAGTTTGTCTGCAAATGTAAAACTCTAGTCACATACAATAGAACATGGTTGTGTACAAACTAGACCACATAATGTTGATATTTAACACAAGCTTTGGTTTGGTTAACCTTGGATTGTACAATAGGGATGGGCAACCCGCGGGCCAACCCGCCTCAGCCCGCCACTGCTTTTTTTATTTTAATTTTTTATATAAAAATAATTTTTTTCTATTTTTTACCCAATTTTTTTATAAGATTGCATATTTTCATGATCCTTTTTACAATCTTATCAATAAGTGTTCAATAATTTCCTAAAAATAGAATTTAATATTACTTTTTTCTTTGTAAAAAAATATTAGGACGAAAAAAGGTAAAAAAATATATATAATATGTATCTTTTAAAAAAATTAAAACGGCGGGTTGGCGGGCTGACCCGCCAACCCGCGGGCTCAACCAACCTAACCCCCGTGGGTTGAGCGAGGCGGGCTGAAATTAGCCTGCCCCCTGGCGGGCTGGCTTTTGCCAGCCCGAACCCATCGTTTTTAAGCGGGCCTAACCCGTTTTTCCAACCCTATTGTACAAGACAATTCAAGGTCTTGTCTAGTTTAACATCAGCTAGATTAGTTCAGCATCCGGGAACTACCTAGACCAGTTTAAGGATTGCAATGTAATTTTTTGCCCTCCTTTACAAGAAGCAAAATTAAAACTTAATAATTAAAAACTAACATAGAAAAACATAAAATTATATAAAATACATTCAGAAATATTAAAATTTAAGTATAAATAGATTATATCCAGCATTTAACAACAATAAGTATGATTACACATAATGCTAAAAAATAAATAATTAAAAATAACTCTAGTCAGACTGAATTAGAACAACCGACTTGAACATCTGATCCTGAACTTGATCCCTTTGAATAATTAATTAGAGTACGTCTAGTTCAATTTTATTATATTATTTTTGTAGATTAAGTGTGTGTTTAGGAACTCTGTTGGGATAAAGGAATTACGGCTTCCAAGATAATTTTATGGATTTTGAGATGATTTTTACAGATTTCGAGATGGTTTTACCTTGATTTAAATACACCGTTAAAAAAAAATGAATTCTCAAATAAAGATTAAACTAGACCGGATTACTTTGAGTTGGATTGATGGTTTTTTGGTTAAGGGTACACATGAGAAGGTTCCGTGTGCAGACCAAAGACCACGTAATCACGTTTCATCTACTGCCTCTTAGAAAAGTCCCTTGAGCTCACTTTTGACCAAACACGCCCACCTTCCTCGGGTGTTTCCTTTTTTTAATCCAATAACAGTTGACCAGTGTGATTAAAAAAATTAAAAATATCACTTAAAATTATTTATCTATATACGTGCATTATCAGATTATAAAGTAATTAATAGTCAGAAAAATTAATTTAGATAGAAGGATAAATATAAATACTTTAAAATAGTATATTTAACTTTCTTTAGTTTAAAAAAGAGGCTAAAGTATACTTTTAGTCCTTTATATTTACGTTAGGTTTCATTTTAGTCATTTAAGTTTAAAAGGTGCACTTTCAGTCCCTCAAACTTAACGCTGTTAGTCTCTCTTAACGGAAATTGCTGACTCATCAAACTTAACGTTGTTATTTTAAATCTTTTTTTATTTTATACAATTTAAAATATCATATTTATTATATTATTAAATTAAAATTAATATGTGAGTATGCTTTGTCAACATTTTATTGCACAGTTATCAATTAAATTTGATGAGTTAGTAATTTCCGTTAAGAGAAACGGTGTTAAATTTGAGGGACTGAAAGTGTACTTTTTAAACTTAAAGGACTAAAAATATACTTTAACCTTAAAAAAATCATCTGACTCCTATACTAAATACTGCCGGTAATACATTTTTTGAATAGAATTTGTTGAAGAGTAATCAGAGAAAAACACATAATAGAATTTTGCTCAAAAACAATAAAGTCCAATAAATTTATTTAAATGCTGGTAAGAAAAAAATAATTTAAAATACGCACCTTTCGTTTCCCATTCTCTTTTTTCATGGGGAAAGTCATACGTTGAGCTTTCCAAGGAAAGCCAAGAGGCAATTTTTTATAATTTAATTATATGACTTATTTTGGCTTGTACATCCCTAGCCATGTGCTCCTAACCTTTTTTTTTTTTGGTCATGTCATGCATTTCGCGTGGTTGTTTTAAGGTTAGAATGGTCAATGGTCAAAACAAATACAAATGGTAAAAACGTTTATAAAAAATATTACATTACATCTTTAATATATTAAAGAGTTAGTTGACTTCTTTCTAATAAATTAAGAGAGTTAATTAATCAATATATTTATCATTTTTTTTTAAATTATTTTGATTAACTTATAAATGGGTATATAATATAATGATATATATAAATATTTTAAAATATATATTATAATTAAGTGATTTATTTAGATTTATAAATTTTTTAAAAAAGTTAATAAACTCTTATATTAAGAATTAAAGAAGCATTTGTATTTCATAATCAAATTTTAGTAAAAAAAATACTTTCTTCATCCTTATTTATTAGCAATACTCTCTTTCATTAGCTTGATCTGGTAGAGAAATAATTACATATTTTTAGAATGACACGTTATTGGTGCCCTCTCCAAAGAAAATATTTCGAATGCAGCGAATGGCGGAAAGGGACGGTAGCGAGCATGGGCAAGTGGGTCCCACAAAGCATTGTGCGGTGAGATGTACGCGGCAAGCATTGGCCAGCCCGGCCCGGCCCGGCCCGCCCACTCGCTCCCCGTTGAGCCAATAAAAACCTACTACCCTCCTTTCAAACATCGCCTCCCTTTTCTCTCCAAGGATCTCGCTCATCCTCCAATTTCATTCTCTCCATTTCGTTGACACTCTTGCAGGTATACATGGCTTAATCACTTCCTCTTTTCCCAGATCTGCGATCTAACTCGCACCCCCATTTCAGATCTGTTGTTGTATAATTGTTCAAGGCTCAATTTTTGTTCTTGCTCTGGTTGTTTAGGTGCTATGTGCTGCTTTACTTGTCTTTTTATCTTTTAGATCCCTCATTTCTGCCTCCATTTTTGGTCCATGAATTTGTTTCGGCTTATAGAGATTTTCTTTTAATGTTTGAATCCTCAAGTTTTGGATATTTCTTTTCTCTTGTATTTTCAATTGCCCGTGGGTTGCTTGGTTTTCTGACAATCAGATCTGGATTGGCTTGATCTATAAGCTATATCTTATTGGTTGCTTTGGGATGGCTAACAAGTTTGTTCATT
>JANTPZ010011304.1:0-17262 GCA_025593235.1 Vachellia pachyceras | reverse complement strand
CTTGTAGCTGCTTACCCCATCCTGGAGGACGAGCAGAACAATGTATACAGCAGACCAGAATTGATGATGTTCGTTTAAAGACGTTGGACTCACCATGAACAGGCACTACTATTATATCCTAGCTTGGTTAGTAAGTAATGACCATATGAGCACGTATTATGATCATTAGAACATTTTGACCTCTTTGTATTGTTAGATATTTGTCTACAACAATGCGTGTCTGATACTACTCCTTAACAAGGGCATGGCATTCCATTTATTATTTGTGCTTTCGTATGTTTGGTTCCATATTAAGAACAATAGATCCATAATCTTGTTGACATGAAGTGAAACAGTATATCCATTATAGGCTTGGGAAGAATTAGGTTGCCATGTAAAGGCAAGGTTTGTACAAGTTTCAGTGTTTTGCAGAGACAAGATCTCATGTGGACTATTTTGTTCGAGCTTTATGGTTGAGAGATGTGAAGGTGAAGGTGATTTTGCCCGATCTAAAATGGAAGCTCCAGAATATTTGAATTTGATCGGTTACTAGCTCAGGTTGTGGGGTTGTAGAGTTGCTAACGAGCTAAAGAGGGAGAATCAGTGTGAAATCCTTCTAGCATGTGGTATTTGGTATTGATTTGAGGTAGAACGAACATGATAGTGCTAAAACTTAGAAACAAGTATTTATAGAATGAGTATGAGATTTTTCTGTCGCCATTGTTACTTCTATACACCTGCTGCATTAGTGGTCACGGTGACTCTCAATATCATTCAGCTTGACAAATAAAGCAAACGCTGCGTTTGATATTTTAAATGCTGGGTTATTACTCATTCCCTGTTGCCATGCCACGTCCTGGGTGCTCGCTTGTCCGCCATTTAAACATGATTGTAAGCTGTTTGGATCCTTTTGTTTTTAAATAAAAAGGGTCAATACATTTATATTTCGTATAACATAAAATTACGATTTTTTTTTTGGGACCAAATGCTGAAGGGAAAACCACCACTGATGGTACCAAACAGCCTGAGATGTTCCTTTTTTTTCTTTTTCATACACAGCCTGATATGTTCTATTTATCTGCACTAACACGCACCCATCCGATGTGGGGCTTGAGTGCACACAGAGGACCCTTCCAGCACGCACCACTGTTTGGACTATCATAAAATTACTTACAGTAAATTAACGAATAAAGGGTCCAGAAGTTTTCACATATAGGCATTGGATCTCTAAAAGTTTTGAAAGGGGGCGATTTTATCCTTTAGTTAAATTGTTGAACAGACAACCATCAGTTGATTGATATATAATGTTGGTAAATTAGTCAACTTTAATAGTGATAGTTAACATTTTAAATTACAGGGCTAAAGTAATTGGTCAAAATTTGTTTTGAAGCGCAGGGGCAAAGTAATCATTTGCATAGTAGATGAATCAGTCATTTGCTTAGTTAACCTTACATCCTCTTTTTCACAAAATCGAAGTAGAGAATAAAGTAACAAAAAAGGGGGTGAAATTGCCAATTTAACAATAGTTTTTAATAAGGAATACCCAGGACAATTAACATTTTAAACATGCAAATTTATCAATAATTAATTAATAAGGCTGTACATTTAGTAATGCCATTAGCTAACCATATTCTGTTGACCAGATGACGTATTTTACTATTTTTAGCATTTAGGTTTTTGCTTTATAATCCTTTAGAAAAGTAAAACTACTCAACTTTACTTAACTTCATGAAAGTTGTTCTAAATAATTTTATCTTTTTAATGGTAATCAAAACTACTCCTCTTTACTTAACTTTTTTCTTTCTTTCTTTTATTCTAAAAAATTTAAATAAAAAGGAGTAATTTTGATTACATAAATAATTTCAAAAATGAAGTCTAGACCCTAAAATATACCAACCGGTAAACAGAGTTAAAGGAAGATTAACGATTTTATTGAATTTGTACATTTAAAAGTTAATCTTGAGTTGTTTTGATACTTAATAATCATAACTATATGCTCATGATCAATAATTTTAGTGTTAAGCTTACATCTTTACCATAGAAAATTTCACATCTAATCATGAGTTGTAACAACTAACAGTAAAGACTGGGGGCGCACTGTAGTAACAAATTTAGTGTTTGTTTTTCCGCAAAACGAGGCAATCTCCTTCACATATTTACCTCAACTTGCGTAAAAGTAATTCTCTACCGCTTTCTCAAACGGATCCTCCAACTGCCATTCAGCCAACTACTAACAAACTTAGAGGTAGGATGAAAATTTGCATCTGAAAGTTGCCATTTATGAGCAATGAACAATGTTATCATGGTTTTAGTTTCAATATTGTTTCAAAAGTTTCAAAACGTAATAATGTTACACCACCCTTTTTTTTTTTGCCTGGAGTTACACCACCCTGTTAAAAACTGACTTTAACTAATAAAGATCGATGTTGATCATAATATTGTTAATAATAAGTGGGAACATTGCTCTATTTTTTCATATTTAGGTAATTTAAGCTAAAAAAAACTTTCAGAACAACATTACTTAAGAATAAAAATTGTCAGAGTAAATTTGCACTGCAATCCCACAAATTTTTTACTTTCTGTTGCAATTTACATTACACAGACAATATACAAATCCTCAAATATTTTGCAAGTTACCTGGGATGAATCATTCGGATCTCCTGTTCTTTTTTTTTTTCCCCTTCCTTTCATTAAAATGTCTTAAAATTCTTTTGCACCATTTATGCCAATCCACATATTAGCCACAAATCTTGAACTTCATAACATGGCACCTTTAAAGTATCAACTTTATAACTTATCCATGCAAGTAGACAATTTTAGGTTGACATGTTTGTGCATGTTTGGCAAACCTTTTTTTCAATGGTGCACGCAAGTCAAGACAAAAACACATATCAAAATAGGTAAAAAGTATCTCGAAATCCATAAAATCATTTCTCCTAAACACAAACTAAAAAGCATCAAAACATGTTTAGCTTTTACTAATCATGACATGAAAAGAATTACCATTGTGTTTTTGTTAGAATATAGCTAGTGTTAGACCCTGGATGTGAACATGATTCTTCATATAAATGTAAACTAGAAAAAAATTAGTAATATATGACATGATGTAGTGTTGAATAGGTTTGTTTTCATAAGTAAATGAGGTTTCTCCTTCGTTTACTTTAAGGTGCAATTTTAATAGCAAAGATTTGGGCAACATTCAAGTTTTGAAAGGTTTGAAATTAAACACGATTTTTAAGGATGGTGCAATTTCAACAACTAAGTGCCTGTTTGGTTAGAATCTGTAGAATCACTCTCTCAATGGATTCCCAAATGTGAATTCAGTTAATTGGCCCATACATCTGTCTCTTTTTCAATGTGAGACCCACCTTTCGCTCTCCAGCTTTATAACATATGCCTGGGCTAATTTAACGGAGTTGCTACAAAGCTGCATCATTTTTAAAGGATCGAGTATGTTTTTACATCCTTCAAAACTTATATATTAATATATTTATCATTTTTTAAAATTAAATTTCTAACTTATAAATGAATATATAATCTAATAATATATATAAATGTTTAAGAATATATTATAACTAAGAAGTTTATTTAACTTTTTAATTTTTCTAGAAAAAGGCATCTGGTTCTTATATTAAAGACTGTTTGTAGTATAAAATTTTTTAAGAGATATTATTACACGCGCTCAAAAATTTGCTATGTTAACAAATTAGACGAGTAACTTGGTCGGATTTAAAATACTTTATCCATCTAGTCTTTAATATATTCCGTAAGTTAGCTAAAAGGTTTATTTTGTTACTAAATATAAGACCTTACCTTCTATATTACCTCCCATATTCGATTTTTTGAGTTAATTTGTAATTTTAACAATAAAATTTTTCTTTGTAAGAGCATATATCACCATTAGGTCTTTAAAAATGTAAAAGTAAAATTGGGGAGTTTTAACATTACCATTAATTTGGTACACGTTGACCATTAAAATGTTTGAGCGAGAAAAAATTTTGATCATTAAAATTTTTACTAGTAGTGTCAAATTGCCTTATTTTCAAATGATTGTATTTATTTTTACATCGTTTAAAACTTAATAGTGTCATAGGCTCAAAAAGAAAAAAACTTCAATGTCAAAATCATACCTTACCCTTTTCTTTCCTAAACTATGCATATCGATTAGTTCTTATTTATTAATCACTTCCAACATATTTTACATAAATAAAAAAAACTTAGACCTCATTAATTCTCTTTAAAAGTTGACAACTTTCTAACTCTATCTTTATTTAATATTCACTATAATACATGATAATGAAATTACCACATAATAAATGAAGATTAAAATTGTACATTGTTATGAAAAATTTAATGAAATGATTTATAAATATAATCAAATAAAATATTATCATTCTGTCCAGTTTTAAACCGGAACCATGGGGAGTAAAAGTGATAACTCCCCATTTTGAATAGAATTTGAGATACATTTTGATATACTTGGGGAGTTATTAATACAAAATTAAAAGGTTTATAAGTGATTTTAATAATAAATGGACTTGTCACATGATTTGGGGCTTTATTTTAATTAAGTTAATGTTAGGAACATTTAGGATTTAAAACGAAATAAAGAACAAAGAGAGAGATTTTTATTTTATTGCTTTATTTATTAATATTATATTGCTCAAATAAAAATTCCATTTTAGCAGCAGAGACGGTGCCGTTGTGGAGGATGAAAGGAGAACGTTGGAAAACCTAGAGAAATACGGTGACTGTTGCAACCGAAAGAGGAACATTGGCGGCTGATAAAAGGAAGCAAGAAGGAGAGAGTTTTGACACAGGAGACACGAGAGAGGGAGCAACAGTTTCAGAGGTGGGGTGGCATGAGAGTTTGAAGCAGCAACAGTTTCGGCGGCAGAGGAGGCGAGAGCTTGAAGACGCCGTAGGTGCTTGGGCGCGACTCGTCTGATCTGAACCATAGGCGTCACTGTGCTGGGCTGTTCGTGAACCAGCGAGAGACGTAAGTGCGTGAGGCGCTGTGCTTGGATTATGCAGCCGTGGTCTGCGGAGTTGAAGCTTAAGGCGTCGAGAGAGCTAAACGTCGAAGAGCAATGAGAGGCTGAAGGCGTCGACTGTGAGGAGCTCCTGAGTTCAAATTCCAGCATCCATTCCCTCCAAGCAATTGTCACAGTGAAGGAAGCTTAGGATTGTCTCCGTCACTTTTCGATTCCTAGCTCATTCATGAATTTATTTCTTGACTTTATTGCTCCTGTGACTCAAATGTTGATTGGCTAAGTAAATCATACTAGGATTATTTTGAACAATTGCATAGATTTAGATTGGATAATACTCTTTTTGGTGATTAATGATAATTATATGTTAATTTTATCTTGTACTTAATGCTTCTAATTGATTGGCCACCACTTATATTAATTTGTTCAATTGAATTAAGCTTGAGAAAGTTGATTTAATTGTAAGACTTAGATAAAATTACGCTAGACTTGAAGTTTAAATAATCAAATGGATGGTTTGTTAGTAACATAGAGACATAGTTATTAACCTAGTATTATCATATTAAGGTTGTTGCTTAATGACTATTTTCTTTTGACTATAGCAAGAGATTTGTGCATGTGAAAAGAGGATATTAATTTGGTTATGACTTGAGAAAGCTTAATTAATTGCTTATTGAATAGCAGACAAATATATTATGTCATTTAATCACTAATAGAGTTGTATGTATTTTAATCTCATGAATTGCATCGGTGAAAAATAATTCTAGGTATCCTTAATCGTTGAATTAAAACTCCAATTTAACTTTCTCATTTTATTGTCATTTTCCAGTGAATTAGGTAAATCTTTAGGATATAATTCCTCAATTGATTCACTCAACCAAATTAATTACATAATTGCATTGATTACCTCGTTTATGCGTTAGTCCTCGTGGAAACGATATTTTTATACTATTTGCGACCCGTATGCTTGCAGTAAGCTAGAAGACGAACAAGTTAATGGCGCTGTTGCCGGGGACTACTGCATAAGTCATTAGAGTTAGTTGATGTGATGCTATTGTGTTATTAGTTACGATTGAGTTTTCTTTTTCTTTTTCTTTCTTACTTTGATAAGCTTGATACTTGGTTGTTGATTTTTGTGCTTGTAGGTACCTTGGTGCCTTATGCAAACTAATTGGGAAGTTGCGGCTGACGGGTTAGTTGAAGACTATTTTTCAGAGGATTTTGACACAGTACCTGTTCCTACTCCTTAGGGTCCTCATATTCAACAAGCTCCACTTTTACAACTTGAAGGACAGAGGCCTGTTCTTGAACCAGAGCAACCTATCCCGCCACATCCAAATCAACACCACAAGATGGCATATCGTAATGATGATGATGCGGATCACACATTGGATGTGTATCTGGAGCGCGATCATACTACTTATCAATTCATCATCCAATTTCCGGCTATTGCTGCTAGAAGCTTTGAAATGAAGCCGGTTATGCTTCAAATGCTTTAGATGATTGGTCCTTTTTCAGGAAATCAGCATAAAGATCCAACTGAGCATTTGACTCGTTTTGCGCAAGTTTGTGAGAACTTCAAGCAGCAAGATGTGACTTCTGATGCCTTGCGATTGAGACTTTTTCCTTTGTCCCTAGATAAGAAGGCAAGAGCGTGGCTTATAGCTTTGCCACCTAATTCCATAACTACTTGGGATGAGTTAGCAGCTAAGTTCAAGGCACGATTTTTCCTAAAGGCGGAAGGGCTGTTCAAAGAGCTGAATTGTTGGGTTTTCAACAAGAACTAAGGGAGTTATTTCATGAGGCCTGGGAGCGATTCAAGGAAATGTGGCGAAATTGCCCTAATCATGAACAGAAGACGTATGTTCTACTTGAAGCATTTACCGCTGGATTAGATGTCCCTACTTCTAATATGCTTAATAATGCATCCAATGGTGGGATAGGCAAGATGAGAGTTTCTGATGTGCATCAGTTATATGAAGACATTGCCTCTAGTACTTTGCAGCAATCCGATAAGGCACGTTTTGGGTATCGATTATATAAGGAACCAGGTCAGTCAAGTGGGCCCAATGTATTTAGAGACATTTTTGCTCAGCTTGAAGCGATGGCTAAGAGGTTTGATCAGCTTAAGTTGAAGTTGGAGAAGAATTCTTCCAAGGATATTCATTATGTTCAAGCTTCACACGTGTCTTGTGAAATTTGTGGTGGAGCACATTCTCATGAAGATTGCCCTCATACGACGGTGCATTACTTGGATGAGAATAATAAGAGATATCCTCATAGAAATCCATACTCTAACACTTACAACAAGGGTATGAGAGATCATCCGAACTTTTCATGGAGAAATGGACCCTGTGAGAACCCACCTCAACACTATGTTTCGGGAAGTAAGGCAACGCATCCCCCAGGGTTTGAGTATTCACACAAGCCTAAAGAGAGTGATTTTGAGACTAATCAACTTTTGAGGCAACTTCTCAAAGGTCAAGAAGGACTAGTAAGCACTGTTGCTCTTCATGACAACGAAATCAAGAATCTTGAAGTTCAAATAGGCCAGATTGCTTCACACTTGAGTTCACAACAACCGAGAAGTGGACTTCCAGGCAATACTGTTCCTAACCCCAAGAGAGAAGGAAAAGAGGAATGCCATGCAATTTATCTGAAAAATGGCAGGGTGATACCCGAGTTACCTACCACCATCAAGTCTACCTCTAAGGCGAATGAGGGAAGGATTGAGGGAACGGTTGGTGAAGACTCTCTTTGTGAAAAAGTTGTGATGGAAGAGGAAGAGAATCAGAACAGAAAGCAAGTTGAAGAAAGGCCAGATGACATGGTTAGAGGCAATAAAGTGGAACAGGAGATGATTGATGAGAAGAAGAAAAAGATACCCTCTTTTGCTGTGATTCCTCCACTTCCTTTCCCTCAGAGATTCAAGAAAAAGGAAGAAGTTTCTCAATTTAAGAAGTTTGCAGAAATGTTCAAACAACTTCATATCAACATTCCGTTTGCTAAAGCATTGGAGAGTATGTCTAAGTACGCTAAGTTTCTGAAAGATATTTTATCTAAGAAGCATTGATTCAGCGAATACGAAACTATAGCTTTGACTGAAGAAAGTAGTGCTGTTATTCAGAGGAAGTTACCTCCTAAGCTTAAGGATTCAGGAAGTTTCTCAGTCCCTCCAAATCCAAATGTAGAAGCTCATACGCTCACAAGCGCAACAAAACAAGCAAGTGCATTCTACTATTCATGATCAAGCATCTACCACATGCAAATTCAAAATATAATCAGCACTCAATTCCCTACTCGATTGCTAATAACTGTTGAAAGCATGTGCTGGGAATTGAGTGCTGATTATATTTTGAATTTGCATGTGGTAGATGCTTGATCATGAATAGTAGAATGCACTTGCTTGTTTTGTTGCGCTTGTGAGCGTATGAGCTTCTACATTTGGATTTGGAGGGACTGAGAAACTTCCTGGATCCTTAAGCTTAGGAGGTAACTTCTCTGAATAACATCACCACTTTCTTTAGTCAAAGCTACAGTTTCATATTCGCTGAATCGACGCTTCTTAGATAAAACATTTTTCAGAAACTTAGCGTACTTAGGCATACTCTCCAATGCTTTAGCAAACGGAACGTTGATATGAAGTTGTTTGAACATTTCTGCAAACTTCTTAAATTGAGCAACTTCTTCCTTTTTCTTGAATCTTTGAGGGAAAGGAAGTGGAGGAATCACAGCAGAAGAAGATATCTTTTTCTTCTTCTCATCAATCATCTCCTGTTCCACTTTATTGCCTCTAACCATGTCATCTGGCCTTTCTTTAGCTTGCTTTCTGTTCTGAGTCTCTTCCTCTTTCATCACAACTTTTTCACCAAGAGAGTCTTCACCAATCGTTCCCTCAATCCTTCCCTCATTCGCCTTAGAGGTAGACTTGATGGTGGTAGGTAACTCAAGTATCACCCTACCATTTCTCAGATAAATTGCATAGCATTCCTCTTTTCCTTCTCTCTTAGGGTTAGGAACAGTATTGCCTGGAAGTCCACTTCTCGGTTGTTGTGAACTCAAGTGTGATGCAATATGGCCTATTTGAACTTCAAGATTCTTGATTTCCGTGTCATGAAGAGCAACAGTGCTTACTAGTCCTTCTTAACCTTTGAGAAGTTGCCTCAAAAATTGATTAGTCTCAGAATCACTCTCTTTAGGCTTGTGTTAATACTCAAACCCTGGGGGATGCGTTGCCTTACTTCCCGAAACATAGTGTTGAAATGGGTTCTCACAGGGTCCATTTCTCCATGAAAAGTTCGGATGATCTCTCATACCCTTGTTGTAAGTGTTAGAGTATGGATTTTCATGAGGATATCTCTTATTATTCTCACCCAAGTAATGCACCGTCGTATGAGGGAATCCTCATGAGAATGCGCTCCACCACAAATTTCACAAGACACGTGTGAAGCTTGAATAGAATGAATACCCTTGGAAGAATTCTTCTCCAACTTCAACTCAAGCTGATCAAACCTCTTAGCCATCGCTTCAAGTTGAGCAGAAATGTTTCTGGATACATTGGACCCACTTGAGTGACCTGGTTCCTTATATGATCAATACCCAGAACGTGCCTTATTGGATTGCTGCAAGGTACTAGAGGCAATGTCTTCATATAATTGATGCACATCAGAAACTCTCATCTTGTCTATCCCACCATTGGCTGCATTATTAAGAATATTAAAAGTAGGGACATCTAATCCAGCGGTAAATGCTTCAAGTAGAACATACGTCTTCTATTCATGATTAGGGAAATTTCGCCACATTTCCTTGAATTGCTCCCAGGCATCATGAAATAACTGCCCTAATTCTTGTTGAAAACCCAACAATTCAGCTCTTTGAACAGCCCTTCTGCCTTAAGGAAAAAATCGTGCCTTGAACTTAGCTGCTAACTCATCCCAAGTAGTTATGGAATTAGGTGGCAAAGCTGTAAGCCACGCTCTTGCCTTCTTATCTAGGGACAAAGGAAAAAGTCTCAATCGCAAGGCATCAAAAGGCACACCTTACTGCTTGAAGTTCTCACAAACTTGCACAAAACGAGTCAAATGCTCAGTTGGATCTTCATGCTGATTTCCTGAAAAAGGATCAATCATCTGAAGCATTTGAAGCATAACCGGCTTCATTTCAAAGCTTCTAACAGCAATAGCAGGAAATTGGATGCTGAATTGATAAGTAGTACGATCGCGCTCCTGATACTCGTCCAATGTGCGATCTGCATCATCATCATTACGATATGCCATCTTGTGGTGTTGATTTGGATGTGGTGGGATAGGTTGCTCTAGTTCAAGAACAGGGCTCTGTCCTTCAAGTTGTAAAACCGGAGCTTGTTGAATATGAGGACCCTGAGGAGTAGAAACAGGTACTGTGTTAAAATTCTCTGACAAATAGTCTTCAACTAACCCGTTAGCCGCAACTTCCCAATTAGTTTGCATAAGGCACCAAGGTACCTACAAGCTCGAAAATCAACAACCGAGTATCAAGCTTATCAAAGTAAGAAAGAAAAAGAAAAGAAAACTCAATCGTAACCAATAACACAATAGCATCAATTAACTCTAATGACTTATGCCGTAGTCCCCAGCAACGGTGCCATTAACTTGTTCGCCTTCTAACTTACCGCAAGCGTACGGATCGCAAGGACTAACGCATAAACGAGGTAATCAATGCAATTATGTAATTAATTAGGTTGAGTGAATCAATTGAGGAATTATGTCCTAAAGATTTACCTAATTCACTGGAAAATGACAATAAAATGAGAAAGTTAAATTGGAGTTTTAATTCAACAATTAGGGATGCCTATGATTATTTTCACCGATGCAATTCATGAGATTAAAATACATACAACTTTATTAGTGATTAAATGACATAATATATTTGTCTACGGTTCAAAAAGCAATTGATTAAGCTTTCTCAAATCATAACCAAATTAATACCATTCTTTCACATGCACAATCTCTTGCTATAGTCAAAAGAAAATAGTCATTAAGCAACAACCTTAATATAATAATACTAGGTTAATAACTATGTCTCTATGTTACTAACAAACCATCCATTTGATTATTTAAACTTTAAGTCTAGCGTAATTTTATCTAAGTCCTACAATTAAATTAACTTTCTCAAACTTAATTCAATTGAACAAATTAATCTAAGTGGTGGCCAATCAATTAGAAGCATTAAGCACAAGATAAAATTAACATATAATTGTCATTAATCACCAAAGAGAGTATCATCCAATCTCAATCTATGCAATGGTTCAAAATAATCCTAGTACGATTTACTTAGCCAATCAAAATTTGAGTCACAGGAGCAATAAAGTCAAGAAGTAAATGCATGAATGAGCTAGGAATCGAAAAGTGACAGAGACAATCCTAAGCTTCCTTCACTGTGACAATTGCTTGGAGGGAATGGATGCTGGAATTTGAACTCAGGAGCTCCTCACAGTCGACGCCTTCAGCCTCTCGTTGCTCTTCGACGTTCAGCTCTCTCGACGCCTTAAGCTTCAGCTCCGCAGACCACAGCTGCACAATCCAAGCACAGCGCCTCACGCACTCGCGTCTCTCGCTAGTTCACGAACAGCCCAGCACAGTGACGCCTCTGGTTCAGATCAGACGAGTCGCGCCCAAGCACCCACGGCGTCTTCAAGCTCTCGCCTCCTCTGCCGCCGAAACTGTTGCTGCTTCAAACTCTCGTGCCACCCCAGCTCTGAAACTGTTGCTCCCTCTCTCGTGTCTCCTGTGTCAAAACTCTCTCCTTCTTGCTTCCTTTTATCAGCCGCCAATGTTCCTCTTTCGGTTGCAACAGTCACCGTATTTCTCTAGGTTTTCCAACGTTCTCCTTTCATCCTCCACAACGGCACCGTCGCTGCTGTTAAAATGGAATTTTTATTTGAACAATATAATATTAATAAATAAAGCAATAAAATAAAAATTTCTTTTTTTCTTTATTTCTTTTTAAATCCTAAATGTTCCTAACATTAATGTAATTACAATAAAACCCTAAATCATGTGATAAATCCATTTATTATCAAAATCACTTATTAACCTTTTAATTTTACATTAATAACTCTCCAAATATATCAAAATATATCTTAAATTCTATTCAAAATGGGGAGTTATAAAAAATGCAAATAATTGAAAGTGATACGTTAGAAAACTAAAATATATTGTCACAAATAATTAATTTAGTTAATCCTCATGCCCGTCTCCAAACAACCATCAATCCCTACCTCTAGATACGATTCTCGCTCGTTCTTGCATGTGTCACTCGTGATCTGAACCAAAGAAAAATAGTTGAAAGTTTTCTAAAACTTGCGACTTCTGAGAAAACGAAGAAAATCAGTTGAAGACATAATACGTACTAAGGAACTAATAATGTCATGTCAGGACCATCATAGGAAAATGCATAGGTGAAGATATAAACATGAGAAGTGTCTTGGACTTTATTTTGAGCTACAAACAAAGAAAATGGCACCAACATATCTTCTTCAGCTTCACTCAGCAACTTGGGTTTTCTCAAAGCTTCTTCTTCTTCTTCTGGCTCTGTTCAGAAATGCAGATTGTGGTCACATAGTTAAGACTCTACCTGGTTTTCCTGGTGAACTCCCATTCAAACTAGAATCTGGGTACCTACTCAATCTTCCTTCACCAGCTATCTTTTTGCGTGTGTGAATGTGTGCATATGCATACACACACAGAGGATAACTCAGTTGCTCATTGTATTGTTGTTTGGGAATGAAGATATACATGTGTGGAGCAATCAGAACTGTATTATCTTTTTGTGGAATCCTCCGGGCATCCAAAAACTGATCCTCTTCTGCTATACTTAGTGGGAGGTCCTGGTTGTTCTGGTCTTAATGGATTCTTCTACCAAACTGGTATTGTTTTCTCTTCTTTCTCAATTACTCTTTCTTTAATTTATAGATCACTCAAGTTCTATAGACTTGAACATGAGGGTATATCATGTGAGCGATCTTTCTTTCAAGAACACAACTTACTGTATCCTCTTCGTCACACTACTAAGATGAGCAAAATGTACACAAGAAGCAAAATGCTCCCTCTTTCCGGCATTAAATACGAGGGTTAGACAAGAGGTTTACTTTAATTTTAAATATAAGATCTCAATCCATTTTGTTTTTTGAATTTACAATTTTCCCCTTAAATGATCGCTATTGGTTGTCTATATAGTAAGAGGGTTTCCATAAAGGGATAATTTTAATGCACATGACTAAAAATGGTATTTTAAACTCAAATTTAAACTTCAAATGATAGAGCAAAGCATATTACAAATGATATGCAAAAAGTGATCTTTCTACAACTGTGGTAGCTAGAAACAACTTACATAAAAATTAAGACTTTTTACACATATTACCCTTTTTTACTAGGTATAAGAAAAAATCTTTTCAACACCAGCTCCAAATCACAGCAAAAAGTCATTTTGAATGATGGGATATAGAAAAAAGATTGATTAGAACTTTTGAGTACTCTAGATATTTACCATTGTTATCTTGTTTTAATTTTAAAGTTCTATAACATTCTCCAATTAATTTCTAGAACTATAATTCAGGTTATAAATAATAAATATTATTTATTAAATGCCTTATGAATTAAATAATATTGAGTATTACTATTTTCTCCTCTCTGATTCCTTCTCTTCTCTATTTGTTTGTCTAATTTTACCCTCCTTTCTAATCTTTCTCACCCTTTTCTCACAACCATCATATTTCTTCTTCATCAACTTAGATTGTTATATGAAAACTATTATCTGTAACCTCTGTATGTAGTACGTATAATAATGTCCTCTGCTCTGCAAATTATTTGGTCTCTTCTTCAACCTGTCTCTTTATATTTGCAGAGCAATGGTAATGTAGCTGCACAAGTAAATGAAGAGAAGGCAATACCAACCAAACACTCTGATCCCAGGTGAAAAATTATGGCCTATTTAGTATGGTGGAAATCACCCCTTAGATATGGAAATGAAATTGAATTCCATGCTGCAAGCTTGTTTGGTATGCAAATGGATCATGGAATTTAATATCATGTGGAAGCCATTTTGATGGAAATGGCTTTCATCACATGACCCATGGAATTGTTCAAAATTCCATGGAATTCCAGGCCCCCATTGTTCTTCATCTTCAGACGCCGGCAAGCACAGCTGCCAGAGAGCACCAACTACCGCCGACGAGTACAGCTGCTAGAGAGCAGTTCAGAAGGTCTGAAGCAGCTCGGAAGGTATGGACCACGTATGCCAACTGCATTACTGGCGAAGGAGTCGGAAGCTCTGGAGCACCAACCATTGACACCAACCATTGCTCGGAAGGATTGGAGCACAAACCATTGACACCCACTGACAGCGACACCCATTGACGACGACACCCATGGACGACGACTCCATCTCCGATGACCATCTTTCATTCAATGAACCTAGATGCTCTCAATCTCTAGATGGCGACATCCATCGATGGCGACTCCAACAAAAGACTACATAAGCGGGACTCCATCCTCAACAGCGACTCCATCCCCAGGTTCATGCCGACCACTACATAAGCCAGAGAAAGCGAGTAGCACCTTGCACAGTTGGGTGAAAGTGAAGAAGCGAAGAATTTTTTTAATTATTTAATTTTAAAAGGGTATTTTAGTCTTATTATGTAAAAACTAGATTCCATTTCCATAGCATACCAAACGTACTTTTAAATTCAATTTTCATCTCCATCTCCATTTCCACATCCATCAAAATGAATTCTGCGTACCAAACGAGCCATTAGTTATCTTGAGTGTGGGTTATACTAAACCTTTTTACCAAACATTCCTCCTAGTTAATTTGCAAAGAGACACACATGCTCAATATTTCACCACGTAAACAAATTAGGCCAGTAGCTGGGATTACAACAACTGACACTTGAAAATGAGATGTGTGATGATATTAATATGTTGGAAAAAAAGTAAGTTAAGAGAATCTATGTTATGAAAAATTTAATCTTTTCATATTATTTTAAAATTTTCAGTGACATAATTAAAAGAGTATTAAATTATAGCGGCAGAAAAAAAAGATTGTTAAATTAGAGCATTTTGAGTTGCATTAAGCATAATTAGCATCTTGGAACTCGTATTGAACATTTCCAATTCTTAAACTTTATGTAAAATTTGAAACTCATACTAATGATAGAAAAAGATAGTGACAGATAAAAAGGGTTACTTTACAAATTTACCCTGAAATTTTTTCTTCGAAACAATATCGTTTTAAAAATTTTAAAATAACGTAATATTACCCTTTATTATTAAAATTTTAATAATCAAATCAAATTCTTTTTACAGTAAAAGGCATCATTTGTCAATTTTAAAGCTTTCGATGTAAAAAAAATTAGGACAATATTGAGAACTTTTAGGACAATTTTGACCTTTAACACGTGAAAAAAATAAGGTTTTTATACTTAAGGTGTACTTGATTAGATTAAAAAAAAAAGACTCTTGCCTCGCCTCCTTTCTAATCTTTTGGATTATTAAATTAGATAAATGATAAATCTCTGGAACAGCACTCATTTAAATAGAGAGATATCAGCATGTGTATAGGGAAAAAAGTTTGTTAAACTGCTATTTTTTGCCATAAAGTTGAAACTTGTTTACGTCGAACAATTTAAACATAACATTTCCAAGAACAAGGACCGATGCAAATCAGAACTTTTTTTAAAAAAAAAAATCTATAGACACATTATTCCAACGCAAAAACTATTTTTCTAACTATCATGTCTGGATCTAAACCAACATGCGTTACCACTAACTAACGTTCTCTTTGCCCTATGTGTCACTCTTCATTTGAACCTTGAGAAAAATAATAGTCAAATTGAAGACGTAGGAACCAGGAATTAATGATGTCATGTCAGGACATCCTAGGAAATACACAGATGGAACCATAAACATGGAAGCGTCTTCAACTTGATTCACAGTTTGAACAATACACAAAGAAAATGGTACCATCATATCTTCTTCAGCGCCATTCAGCGACCTGGCTTTTCACAAAGCTTCTTCTTCCTCCTCTTCTTGTTCTGTTCAGAAATGCAGATTGTGGTCACATAGATAGTTAAGATTCTATCTGGCTTTCCTGGTGAACTCCCATTCAAACTAGAATCTGGGTACCCACAACACACTTAATCTTCCTTCACTATCTTTTTGTGAGTGTGTGTGGGCGCACACACACACACACACCCCACATGTCTCTGTGTGTGTGTGTGTAGATTATGACTCTAATTGTTTATTGTATTGTTGTTTGGGAATGATGAATATATATAGGGGTGGAGCAATCAGAACTGTACTATCTGTTTGTGGAATCTACTGGGCATCCAAAAACTGATCCTCTTCTTAATGGATTCTTCTATACTCAGTGGGAGGTCCTGGTTGTTCTGGTCTAAATGGATTCTTCTACCAAACTGGTACGATCTTTTTCTTCTTTCTTAATTACTCCTTCTTTGTAGATCATTCAAAGCTCTGTAAAATTGAACATGAGGGTTTCATGTGAGCAATCTTTCAAGGACACAACTTAACTCATCCTCTTCATGACACTACAAAACATACACAAGAAGCCAAAAACTTTTATCTATGAAAATCAACTTGTTACCTGCCTCCACTAAAACTTTGGTCAACATGAAATCAAACGCTCTCATAAAAACCCATATCTTGTACTCAAAAAATTGCATCTTTTATTGTTGCAGGTCCACTGGCTTTCAATGATTCACACTATAATGGGGATTTGACATAGTTATACTTGAGACCTTATCCATGGACAAAGGTGAAGGGTGGTATTATATTTTTTCTGCTATGGTCTCTTCGATTTGATAATTAATGTACATACGTACGTACGTACGCATGCATGCATACATACATGTATGTATGTAAAATGTTTCATCATCAATTTTGGCAGACTGCTAGCATCATATTTCTAGATTCACCTGTTGGCATTGGATACTCATATACCACATATCCTGAAGGTTTGGTTGTTTCAGACTGATGAGCCTGGTAACACAGTGGGCCAAACTTATAGGAGGAAGCGGCCCAACCCAAACGAGGCACCACATGAAGAAAGGGCCCTGACTGAGGAAGCTAATGGGGGGTCCAGGGAGAAGGACGAAGGGGAGACAATTATCTAGGGTTGTGTGCCAAGGAAAAGGGGTAGGAAGGAACACTGGACTGACCTGGTGGCTTGGAGAGCTCCTGACCTCTCTAAAGTTAGGAATAGTGCTTGATCATAGTCTTTTCTGTTACTGGTTGTT
>JANTPZ010011302.1:0-14368 GCA_025593235.1 Vachellia pachyceras | reverse complement strand
TGTTTATAATTTAAAGTGGCATCTCTGGTTGCAGGGTGGGAAGATTTCCACCTGTTGTAAGGACAGCAGTGCCTGTTGACGGGAGGTTTGAGCATATAGTTCTTTCTTGCAACGCAACTTCAGACCATGCCATCATTTGGATAGAAAGAGAAGCACAAAGGGCTCTTGATGTAAGCTAGTCTCAACCTGCCGAAGTCATTTATGTATTGATTACTTGTGCTTTCAGACCTTGGACTGAAATGAGCCTACCATGACATAAGAATTTATTCTAATGAAGAGTTATATTTAGAAAATAGTTTAAAATTTTACTTAGATTGAATTATAAAGCTTGCTTTTGTTTTTTTTTTTAGTTTCTTTAATGTATACATTAGAAGATAGTATTATTCTGACTGCTGCTATTCATGTATTGCAGAGTCAGTAGTCTTGAAACCACACTCATACAGTATAGTTCTTGAAATATATTCCATGTTAATTATTATTCTTTTCTTAGCTCCGGCCATTTGCCATCTCTCTAAACTTACAGATTTTTGTTTATTGTCAGTAGTTGATTGATGAAAACTTTTGTGTGTTTGTGTGTGTGTCTACATACTCATGCTTCTAGTCTATGCATCAGTTAATGCTAGAGAAAGACCGGCTTATGGAGGTCCCGGCAAAGCAGAGGATGGAGAGGAACGAGTCTCTAGCTCGACACAACCAAGAGTACCAGGCGGCGCTTCAGAGGGCGGTTGCTTTGGATATTCCTCAAGCGTACTCACCTTCCTCATATGGAACATTTCGGGTGATTGATGCAAGGGAGGATTCTGCTAGTTCAAGCGGAAAGGCCTCCTCATGGTCTAATAAGAAACGAAATGATAGTTGGAATGATTTTGTTTCACGTTTGTTTGATGTGGATGACTCTGGTCATATGGTGTTCAAGAAAGCACATCGATAAAATATAATTCTATCTCTTGTATATTAGTGAATAGAAAATCATTCTTTGCCTTTTCTCTTTGATCGAAGTGTATAGATACTGTAATGCTCAATGAACATCCAAAGTTAATTGAGTATATATTGCCAATATCCGCTTCACAAATGATTGTAAAGTTCTATCTATTAGGAGCAAATTACTTTGGGCCGTGGGTAGGTTTACCGCAATCGGCTTTTTCTGGGAGTGGCCCGATTATGCTTGTTCGCATGAGCGTTAAAAAAACAGATTTGTAAAGATAAAAAAAATTTTTATATACTTATTTTGTAAGCTTCAAATAGAGTAGTTTTATCGCTATTTTAGATGAAGATATTAGTCTCGTTTGGGAATGCGGTAGAAAAATGCTTTTACACAAATTGATGTAAATATATAGAAAAGATTTTATCGTTTTACAAAAAAATACTGTTAAACGTGCATTTTATTTTTATAAACGTAACAAACAAGCCCATTATTAGTTGAAGATATTATCAGTTGGCAAATTATATATGTTGGGCCTATTTTCTTTGTTTTGCCGGAAGGCCTCTTTTGTGGGGTTTGTTAGGCGTAGATTTAAGTCAAGGCTGCGCTACTACGAGCTTGAATCTTTATGGGGTTAATTCGTAGTTCTAAGTTTTAACCAATCAATTTCTTGCATTTATCCAGTGTAAGAGTTTGAATTAGTTATAAGGATAATATCTTAATCCATTTACATTTATCATATTTAAACTCATTTACCTAATTTATAAAATAATATATAATATAATTTTATACATGAATATTTTAGGGAGATTGTGGCCCACTTGTTATAATTGATTAATTAATTTATTTTATTTATTTTTCAAATATATTCAAATTAACTAAGCAGGGAAATACATAGTGGAGTACTGGATTATCTCTGTGCGATGTGTGTGACAGCGTGAGAGAAAGGGGGAGGGATAAGCTGCCCCCACCAACCCATCAAAGTCGTTCTCTCAAATATGTTTCATGCAAAGTCCAAACTATGATACGATCAAATATCATTTTCCTTATTTTTTCAGTTTTTTTTTTAAAAACAGAGCCTTGTCTCAAAACTCACATGAGAACATAAAGCATGACAAATTTAATAATGACAGTTTGGCTCACATCCTCCAACTGTATCTTTCACTCATTTCGTTTGTTGTCACATACATGTGTACATGTCCCCATTTATGTGCCCCTTTAGTTCCTTCTCAGAAACACTTCATCTGTGTTTAGGAATCCGTGGGGAGAAATGAGTTTACGGATTCCGATAAGAATTTACGGAATCCATAAAGAATTTACGAATTTCAAGATACTTTTTTACAGATTTCAAAGTGATTTTTTCTTGATTTGCGTATACACTTAGGGAAAGATATCCCAAACATGCACTTCATTGACATTATTAAGATTGTCCTGGATATGTATGGGTTAACTGGTTAGCTTAGATGTGTGATTGAATTTGTGTGAGACCAATGGTGCCACTGTCTCAACCTCTAACGGGTTGTTTGGTACGAGGGATTTATATACGAGGGGAAGTTTAATTTCAAAATTTATTTTTGCCTCCCTCCTAATTCCTTTAATTTCCTCCATACCATAACCCATAATAGGAGATAATCCTTCATATTTCATAATGCAATAAATTAAGATTAGATGTTCTATTTAATATATTATGGGAAATTTATGGTATTTATAGGACAACTTCAGCTTTGCCTCTTTTTTTGTTGCCCGGCCGGTCTCTGGAGCTTCGCCCCGACTAATCCGAACTCGACCCCATCCCGCACATGGAAATGGTGGGTGAGTCTCTCAACGGTGGCTTATGTATATACAAGGGCTTGAACTCGAGACCTTATTTATATTGAAATAAGATGTTTACCACTTGATCAACCAACCGCTCATCTTAGCTTTGACTTGTTGATTGGTTATTTTACTGCTCAACAAAGGAGCCCAAAATTTGGAAGTTGAAAAAAAAGATAAAGAAATGGGTCCTCTTTTATTGGATCCGTCAGGCATCTTTCTCTTTATGAATAGTTGAAAAGTCCAGCTCATACAACTTTTTATATTCCGAGAATCTTATGTAAGATTTGAATTCTACTGTAAACATTTTTGAATTGAAACTGGGAACTCAATAGATAAACATAACACTGCAGCAACTTTACAGGGATAAAGAACCCCCACCCTCTGCTGCACAAAGGATGGTGTGGTTCCTTAAAGAAACAGAAATTCCCCGATAGCTCATGAGCTCTCTTAACTAATTTATCCGCCACGAAACTACCCTCTCTTAGAACATGTTGAAATATAATACTCCACTTCCTAGATATAATCATCCTAGCCTCACCTGTATTTTGCTTCAAAGACAAGTACCCAAAGGGTATCAGATTGTTAGGAGATTCCAACATAGTTTCATCAAAAAACCTTCATTATGTCTTCTTAGAACTTTGATCCCAACCCTCCATCTATCTTTTCTCTATTAATTTGATCCCAGGGCAACCGGTGGATTTTCCTACTCTCAACAGTGTCATCCCAAAGAAAGTTTTGACCCTTCTTTTCTAACTCATGCACAAGACCCTTAGGTTTAAAAAAAAGTTAAAATTGATAAAAAGTAGTAAAAAAACAAAACAAATTTTTATTTAGTGAAATTTATACCGTTTATATTTTTATATACACTAGTACCATTCCTCTGATTCTACATGTTAGAGAATCTTTGTATAAAGAATTGGTTCCTATTTATAAAATAATATACAATAAATATACGTTCGATAGTGTTTTTCAGTCAAATGAGATGATTTTTTATATATTTATTTTAAATTTTGTAAAGTGAGCCTATTTATTTATTTTGTGTAATTAATCTTGAATAATTTTTTTTAATCGATGTATTATAAAAAGTACCACTCACTCTTAGAGTGGAGATGGATCTGCGTTTGGTGGGTCACGAGGCGATTGAATCAGTACACAGCGCAATGATTGGTTGGCTGTTGTCGCATCAAAACAAATGCTCTCATAAATGCTACTCTTACGGTCTTACCCCTTTTCCCTAATCTTGTTTTTGTTAGGGGTGTTGTAAATATTAAAGAAATATTACGATGGAGTGTTTGGATGTCATTTTTATAATAGTTTTTATAGATTTTGAGGTAAAACCAAAGTTTTAAAAAGTGATTTATGTCTAGGAAGTTATTAGCTTTTACGGATTCGGAGGAAAAAAGGAGGTAGGAAAGAGGAAAGAAAAAGAACGAAAAATAAGAAAGAGGAAAGATAATAGAGAAAAAGTAAGAAAGGAAAGAAAAAAAGAAAAAATAGGGAAGAAGAAAGAGAAAAAAGGAAAAAGGTAGGTAAGGGAAAAGGTAAGAAAAAGAGGAAAAAGTATGAAAGAGAAAACCTAGGTTTCAAATCAAGGTTTTGTAACCAAAATAGCTTTTCAGAAAAATTTGTGTACTTGGACAAAATCTAGGTCTTGGATCAAAACCTAAGTTTTAGGAAGTGATGACGAATAAACCCTAAATATGAATATACGTTATTTGAATTTTAATTCATAGGGACTAATTACTTTTGTAATATATAACCACAAAGGTTGACATATAATATTGATTTCATTAAAAATATGTATTATCTCTCCTAACGATAATTTGAACATTTGTTCGTTAGGTTGTGGAGGACGAATTCACTTCGTTAAATCTAACTCCAATTAGTTACTATAATAGCATTATCTTTTTTTGATAAAGTATGTTTATTTCTATTAAAAGTAATTGTATTTAAGATATTATCATACAGCACATGGCGGCCGAAAACTGGAAGACCTGGAAATGGTTTGGGAGTGGTGCATGCATGCCATCACAAATTGACTTTTATTTAACCGCTAAATACTTTAAGGAATTCGAGGCAACCTTTGTGAAATATCTTTTTTAAAAAAACAAAAAAGAAAAAAGAAAGAATCTTGGCCCATCGTTCCCGGCCACCTAACTTGGCCTCTCCCTGTTTTGACCGTTTGGTTGATGGGGAATGATTTCTTTATTAGACGTGAAAAATTAATTAAAAAGGGAAAACGTGAAACATGACCACATGAGAGGGAATAAAAGGACCACCACATAAATTCAACCAAAAAAAATGACAATATGTGCGTTAGGTATATATTAATACCATGTGATTTATTTTACAGTCATTCATTTTTTAATTTTGAACCCATTAAATTTTTTATTCAAATTCTCGTCAAAACATATTAAGAATAAATTTCACCTATCGGATCAAACCAGCCACTGAACATAAGCATGACACAGGATTTTTTTGGGTGAAAATGAGAGATATTTATTATTTTTGTCATTTTCGTCGCTATCCGATTGAGTATGTGGGTGGTAGTATTATTATTTTTGTTGGCTTGTATTTATTATTGATATGATTTTACCCTCCTAGCTCATTGGATGCCTTCTTATATTTCCTCCTTTTTACGATTACGACCCTACCTCCTACGTCCCCATTTTCCCCTCGCTACCAACCTGCCCTGCCCTGCATTTAATTCTACATATACAGCTTTAGCGGTGACTCAGCACTCCCCTCCATTGCGCTGGCTGTTTCTTTCTTAATACTTTATAGTTTATAATGTTTAAAATATAATATGGGCCTTCTTCTAGAAACAAAATCCTTGCACGTGAGTACCAGTTTTTTTTTTACAGTTTTTTTGGCCACTGGTGTGTGTGTTGCACTATATTGATATTTTGTTTGACCCAAAAAAAATTTTCCCCAATCAATGGTCTACATTTTGTATATCAATAATGATTAGAGGGATGCTGGAAAAAAACCTATTTTAATTCAACATAAATTCAATATTTAACTGTTTTTTCACAATTTTGATGAAATGGAATTACTTGCATTTTGGATTTGAAAAATACAAATCTCATAGTACTCTATAATTGGTTCGTTAAAAAAAATAATAGAAAAATATTTTTACGATTTTATAAAGTAAGTATGTGAAGGAAATTATCTTAATTTAAAAAGACTGTTTAATGTGCGTTTGGAGGTCCAAACGCTCTTCCGAAAAAGCACAATATCATTTTTTTGAAAAACATGGGTGTAATGATTTTTTTAGTAAAACTTAACAGGCTCTTCTCTTTCCATCGTATTTCTTTCCTGATTGATAAAGTTATACCTGCACAGTTAAACTCACTTACATAAAATACATGTCATCATCTGATTCATAGAATTAGTAGCTGATAATTTGAGCTTATTTAGGAGTTCCATTTTGTTTCCGCTCCTAATTGATTAATTGATTTTATTTTTATCCTTAAGAATAAATTTAGTCAACATGAACGATGCCATGAAACCAAAACTGGGAAAAAATACCTGCATGTCATGCATGTGTCTACCTTTTTACTTCGCCCCTCTGGAATTCTAGCATAAAAACCATTTCTATAAAAGCCAGTTCACTGAAACCGAAGTTTGGACTCTGTTGCATAAGACAACTTGGTTTTTTTCATTCTGCCTTTACAGTTTACACCGTTCAAACTTCAAACTGTGTTCATACCTCCACCTTTTTTCACATAAACACTTATAAATCCAACAAGCTTTCTTCTTATGCGTTAATGTCTTCCTTCCCCCTTACTGCTACTATTTCTAGGAGCAGCCGCAGAGCCATAAAGAATGGCCACTAGGACTGAGAAAACCTCGTCAGAGCTGAGGACAAGGCTAGCTGTTGCAGTTAAGAGCATTCAATGGAGCTATGGCATTTTCTGGGCATCTTCCACTACCAAGCAAGGGTAGAGGAAACAACCCATCTTGGATTTTGTGTTTTCTTCACTGACATTTATGATTGTTCAGCTTCAATTTTGTTTACCTTTTGGTTAAGATGTGCTTCTGCATCAAGGGTTTGGCTGATTTTTTATAATGAGAGTGTCTGAAACATAAACAAAACATTACCTGTCTTCATTTACATACATATAGTGCTCAGATTCTGTATTGTTAGGGAAGTTTAATGGCTGTAAATCTGATGAAGGCAACTCAGTCATAGTAAAGTATTGCGGGTAGTTGTAGACTTTTGTCATAAACAAACGGTAGGATATCAGATTATGAACTGTCAGTGAAAGGAGGTAGATTATCACAGATTTTAGGGAAAAAATAAGATGACTCTGAGCTGGAGCCTAGAAAAAAGGAACTGATGTAAAAGATTTCAAATTTGTTCTTTCTTTTGTCAGGAAAGGGAAAAAGTGGTTACATTTTCATGATATGGAAAAGAAATAAAAAGATGATAATGAGAAAGAGGTCATATGCACTTATAGCAGAATAGTTTTTATTGAACTTCTCGTTTCCTTTTCTTGGTGAGATTACCTCTTGTAGCTTAGCTCAACTAATGTGAATAATGTGATCAACAGAACTTTGGAATGGAATGAAGGTTACTACAACGGTGAAATCAAGACAAGGAAGACTGTCCAAGCAATGGTGGAACTAAAGGCTGACAAAATAGGGCTTCAGAGAAGTGAGCAACTAAGAGAACTCTATCAGTTTCTTCTTGTCTGCGAAACCGATTCGCAGGCTAAGAGGCCTTCTGCTGCATTATCTCCAGAAGATCTCACAGACTTAGAGTGGTACTACTTGGTTTGCATGTCCTTTATGTTCAACCGCAGCCAAAGGTGGCCTTCTCTCATTCTAGTTGTGTGTCACTTTCTTAGTCTATGTTGTCATAAATAATGTATCTCACCAGTCTTGTATAATTGTAGCCCCATTTTGTCATTTTTGCTCACGATGGTAGATTTCTTCTTTCATTGTCACAGTTTGCCTGGAAGAGCCCTAGAAAAGGGTGAAACTATCTGGTTATGCAATGCTCAATATGTAGACGGCAAAGTTTTCTCTCGTGCTTTGCTAGCAAAGGTTAGTCTCCTCCTCCTCCTCCTCCTCCTCCTTTTTTTGTCATTTTTAATGACTGATTTCTGAATTAGTCTCAGGACAATGCTTACGTTGAATTCTCTAATAAAAACATGACACGTGAGTTTTGCAGCTCCCTATCGTATAACTGACCTTTTCAAGGTTATTCAAATGTTGTGTTTTTATTGGAGAATTCGATACTAAACACCGAAAGAGCTTTATTTCGTCTTTTTTCTTGGCTAGATAATTCTGTTTAGAGAAAACTGACTTTCTGCATCTCCGTCATTTTTTTGGGTCTGAACATGGGAACCATCTGCTGTTTGTAGAGTGCATCAATTCAGGTATAAACTTTTCTACATATCTATTGAAATGGTACTTGTTAAAAAGTTACTGGGATTTGGGTATAGTTTTTATTTGAAGGAGTCAATGATGAACTACCGAGTAAGACAAATTTCAGTTTGTTATGCTTGTATTGAAGAACCTTATGGCTTACATAGAAGTAATAATATGTAAGTTGTTTTCTTTTACAGGGACTGAGAAATATATAAGATTCTTCTTGACTATCTACACACATCCTCCATTATCATATTAAACTGTAGAACTCAAACATGTCAGACTTCAAAACTTAAGACTTAAAGATCTTTAGAGTCGATAGGATTGAAAAAAAAACAAGGAGAAGCTTATTTGTTCACAATTTACTAAAGATTTCACCTGCCGTTTCTCCTACCTTATGACTGATTAATATTGATGTTAATCTCCATTCTGCCTTTTGAATCCTCTCAATTTCAGACTGTGGTGTGCTTTCCTTACCTAGGAGGCGTTATTGAGATAGGTACAACTGAAACGGTAAGTTTTCCACTTTCTTGTGCCCTTTTGGAGAAACTTCCTATGTTGTTTGTACTGAAACTTTATGCCATTTTCCTTTGTTCTATGCAGGTAGCGGAGGACCTTAATCTCATTCAACATGTCAAAACTTGCTTCTTAGAATTCTCAAAGCCTATCTGCTCTGAGAAACCTTCATCTGCACTTAACAAAGAAGATGAAGATAAAGATCCAACATGCACAAAGGTTGATGCTTGGACATTGAATGATTATGATACGATGACTTTGGGAAACCGATGTTGTTCCCTTGCCAAGGAACTACAAGAAGATAATAACAATGAAGAGTTTAACATGGATTCTTCTGAGGAATGTTGTAACGGTTGTGACCATCACTGTCAGGTGGAAGATTCTATGCTTGAGTGCATCAGTGGTGCGCAAGATTCCTTGAGTTCAGAGGATTGTATATCCGAAGCGCTTGAGAAGCGAACCAAGGAAGTTACTAATATAGATCAATGTCTGTCAAAACTAACTGAAGTTCATGAATACAATCACTCAAAACTTAGTTCCTTGGAGATTGGAACCATTGAAGACTTGCACTACACAAGAACTCTCGGTGCTCTTTTGGGGAACTCTCTGATGTTTAAAGGACATCCACACACTAGCAACTCGAACTGGAGGCCGAGTTTTGTACCATGGAAGAACGGAAAAGTTGCCGAGAGAGCAAGGCAACAGTTAAACCAGAGCATGTTAAAGAAGATTTTGTTCGCTGTACCTCTGAGGAATAACAGATGCTTCTCTCCTTCCAAGTCACCAAAAGAACATGATAGAACAGAGTTTCACAGAAAATTGGACAGTGATGGCTATGGTGTGGGGAAGGATTTATCTGATGAGAGAAGAGAAAGTGAAAGTGAAAACTATCAGGTTCTCAAGTCTCTGTTTCCATCTATAAATGAGGTATTTAAATGTAATCTTAGAAGAATCATCCCACCACACTTGATTTGAGTGAAAATTTCATGTTTGTTTGTGTCAGTGGATGAACTTTCGTGTTTAAATCAGAACATCCTAAATAACGGTTTCCATGTTTAACAGCTATAGGCTTAGTTTTCTGAGTTATAGAAGTCCTTCAAATCTTAAGAATATGGAAGTTTATAGGTAGAGATTTCAATACCATTGAAACAATTTTTCTACAATTTGTTTTTGCCCTTTATTTGAACAGGCTTAGTTTTTAATCATATGCAGATGGACAAGATTTCAATCCTCAACGACACTATTAAATACATGAAAGAGCTTGAGGCAAAAGTGGAAGAACTAGAATCTTGCATGGACATTGCAGATTCTAAAACCAGAATGAGAAGCTCAGAAGTTATGGAGCAGACATCAGATAACTGTGGCATCAGAAAAGTTTTCAAAGCGAAGAAACCTCAGATGAACAAGAGGAAAGCTTGTGACACTGACGAATCCGGCTCAGACTTAGATGGTATAATCATCAAAGAAGGTAAATCATGGAATGTAACAGTGGACACGAAGGAGCAGGAGGTTGTGATTGAGATGAAATGTCCTTATAGGGAATTCATATTGCTTGAAATCATGGATGCTATAAGCAATGTGCATTTAGAAGCTCACTCAGTTCAATCTTCAACAGTTGATGGTTTTCTCAAACTGACACTTAAATCAAAGGTTTGTGCCATCCTTATTGACATTATATCTTCTCACAATGATTTCTCATTTTCAACAGAAATAGTACAAGACAAAACTTAAGTCAAGCTACCAATATATGTTAAATTTATAAGTGAATTTGCAAGTGCACATATGTATTTTGACAATTAACAATAGCAAAATAACATGTGTCTATATTTCATAAAGTGAATTTACAATTGAACATATACATTTTAATAACTAACAATAGCAAAATAGAAATTGCACATATGAAAATTGGGGAATTACTATGAGATTCGAAGGAAAAGATTAATCGCTCAAAAGTTCAATATCAACTGACAAGCATGCAATCACAAATTCCGGTACAGAAAATGACAAAAGGTTTATGCTACTCAAGTACCATTGGGATTTTTTGGTAATTAAATACCTTTTCTTGGATCTCATAGTAATTCTTCCTATGAAAATTTACCAATCCTAGTTTATATCATGAGAGCTGATACAAAATTTGCCAGTGTTCATAAATGAATTTACAAGTGAACATTGCATTTTAACAATTCATAATAGCAAAATAACAAGTGTAATTGGAGAACATTATAATTATAAGCAAATTGATCTAAGTTTTGTCTGCAAGTTTACACTCTAAATTGCATACATAATTTTTAGTGTTCCTGGAAGCTCTTTTCTTCAGTTATAGTTTTATTGGAGAAGCAAACGGCATTATTCAAATTGTATACTCAATGTTATTCAATTCTGACATCTTTATCGCTCTATCTCAGTTTCGAGGAACGGCAATTGCACCAACGAGGATGATCTATGAAACACTATGGAAAGTTTGTGACAAAACTTGAGAGTTTTTTGTTTGGAGTTCTTGGCCGTAAAACTTGAAATTATGTACTTTGTGGCAAATTTGTATGATCTTTAATTTTAGCTCTGGTTCAGTTTTGGAATCTGACATGCATTAGAGTGATTTATTGTTTTCGGCATAAAATGTTCACTGCAGGATGAAAAAGTTCTTCAGTATGTTGTATATATAGTAGGAACAAATGAAGTATGATCTATAATCTTGCAATGTATTTGAAGTTTAATTAATGCAAATCACCCTGCACGTTGAAATACGGTAAATTTTTTTTTTTTTTGGAAGAAGATTTGCTGCTGCTGCTGCTGCTGCTGTTAGATCATTTAACGTGTGAAATTGCTACCTTATTATTGGCAATTACTTGTGAAGCATGATTTTGTTCATTTCTTCTTTGTACTAGTCCGGTCCGTATTATAGGGAGCTTCCTAAAAGGTGTTATTGTTATTTTTATAATGCATATAAATGTTTAATATTTTGAAAGGGTATTAATTATTTTATTTTCATATTTTTCTGTACTTCTTTTTAATGGAAAGATAAGAATGAAGTTTAGTTCAGCTATGGTTGGAACAGCACAGCGCATTATAACTAGGGGAAATTACACACAAGGAGCTGAAAATATTACAAAAAATCCTTCAAAATCAAGACAATAACGTGGAGTCCATCGAACCTGAGGTATATTTTTTTGTAAAAAAAATGAAAAGATCAAGTTGTTCTTCTAACTCCTCCCAGGTGAACTTATAAATTCGTATTGACAATTAAAATACTTTAAATGACAACTTGAGCACCATTCATGGTAAGTTAGTGAAACATGTTACTAACTTGTTATTGGTGATGCTTAGATTAAATGTTTTCAATTAACATTTTATCGATTGTATAACTAAAATCATTAAAATTGTCAATTAATTTGTTAATGCAGGTTTAATGTCAATTAATTTGTTATTACAGATTTAATGAGATGCAACCAAAATCTTTTAGGAGTAATATTGATGTGATCATATTTTAATATGATTAGTTAGGCATTTTTTGAGTTTTTATATTTAGCTTGTATAATTTTTCTGATAATTAGGGTTAAGAGTATTTTTAGATTTGCATCTTAGGTAGTTTAAGTTTATGCTTGTACATAGTATAGGACTTCAAGTTTTATATTTTTCATTTTGCACATCAAAATTATGTTACTTGTCGTTAGTGGTGTTTAAGTTATCATTTAATGTGGTTCAGTTGCTAATATATGTTTGAGTTCACCAAGGCGAACTTTCAACATCGGGTAATTTAATTTTTTTTGCTTTTACAAATAATATATCTCAAATCCCATAGGACTCCACATTAATTTCTTGATTTTAAGGGGATTTTTCATAGTATTTTTTACTGATTGGGATCTATAGATAATTTCCCCTTGTCACTAGCGCAGGTTGAAAGGAAAAGTGTTAACTAGATCAAATCTTAAAATGTTTTTTTTGCTTGACGGAATAATTTTATTTAAATATAAATTCATAACCTTTTAGTTGGATTTGATTTTACTTAGAAAAATTACAAAGGCAGAATATCAACTATAAAACGTTTTAAAAATCATTTTATGACCAGTACTATCAAACTCGAATAATACCAGTTGGGTAGAACCATAAACGGATGATCTGATCTTTGATCCAGTCCATTTTGCTAAATAGCCCCAAGTTGAGTGAGTCAACCCAGTGCGACTTGGATTGATATGAGGTCAACTCGGTCGATCCATCCGGTTTGATGGGTGGACCATGTTACCTTTTTTTAAAAAAATAAAATACTTAATTTTTTAAAATTTAAAAGGTAACAAAAAGAACCCCTTCCCCACTCAGGCATGCTATCAAGTTTGTATCTACTCATTTTTTATTATTTTTTAAAAAGGATATTTTTAAAAATTTTAAATTTGAAAGTTAAAATATAAAAAAAAACCTCTTACCATATATATTTTAATATTTTATTAGTATGAATATTTTGAAACTGTAAATAATGTTGGATTATAGATAAGTTATACATATGATTGATTTGATAATTGTTATTTTGTTAATGATGGATTTTACTACTTAGTTTTTGAAATTTTCAATTTTGGATAGCTTGATTGTATCAATGTGTGATGAGATTTATTTTTAATTTTTTGCTTCTCACTGTACCTATCGACTCTTAACCCATATTGTTTCTTATAACAGCTTTTGCCCATTAACAATGCAGGCAATTTGATCAACTATCCAACTGTAGAAAAATGCATTATTATCATATATTAATATAAACAATATTTTATTGCCTCTTATCATTTTTATAAGTTACAAATAACTAAATTATATGAATAAAAAGTTCATTTAAAATTTGTTAAGGACAATAATGAATAAGTAATGTATTTTTCCCTAAATATATCCTTATTTATATAGAAAATGGGTTGAGGGAAAAATTATGGGTGAAAATAAAAAAGTGCATTAATTAAAATTTTAGACATCTTTGAAGTATAACTTAAAGGCCAGCATATAAAAATGGTAATTACTATAAGAAGTACATATAACAAGAATTGATAACACAATTCTCGCATGTATCTAATTTACGGTCGATTTGGTTTATAAAATGTTTTTCAATGAAAAAGGACCAATTAAAGTTTAAAATATTTAAAAAAATCTTGCTAATTCAATCCATTAAACATCATCGTAATTGATAAAAATTCGAACTACGACTACAATCATCTATATTATTTGATGAAATAATAAAGAGAGAGAAAATAATCTCATTTTCATCTTTTATCTTTCTCTCTTATTTTTTACACTCATGATTCACACACACACACACACATATATATCATAAAAACACATAATTAAAGTTTTATTTGATAATCAATCATATCTACCTATTTTTTACAAACCAAACCCTAGTAGCCACATAATTAGAGTTGAGCCTTGATGCCTGCAAAATCTGTAACAGTGAAACCTACCTTCTCAAACCTCTCTTTCTCATTATTCTCTCTGAACTTCAAATACTCCAAGCACATAAATGGCTTGTACAGCCTCTTGCATCCTTCTCCAACCACTTCATCTGGTGCCACCACCACCTTCTCATCCTCAAAGCACCAAAAGAAAGCCAGAGAAAACCTATTCACAGGCTGTTTTAGAACCACCCTATGCTCAGAAGATCTTAACTTGTCATTGCTCCAAGCTTGAAGCATATCCCCTATGTTCACCACAAGTGTTCCTTCTGCAGGGTCTATGTCTTCCCAATTTCCCTCCTTTGATCTCACT